>UELU01137423.1:20697-76913 GCA_900490025.1 Megastigmus dorsalis
TGTTTTTAGTCGATGGATGGGATGGGAAAGCTCGAGATGTTAATGGATGGGTGAATCGAGTTAGCGATAAAACCGTTTGAATAGTGTATAGCGCCGTTGACGTTCGGGGGGATGTTTGAAATTATTGCCTCGGAATACGGTAAATTAGACGGAAAGGCCGAAATCACGGGGCCACATAATTCGCCGGAGCTGCGGGAAATTGCGAGTGAAATTTATACGAAGCGCGCGGCGGTCGGTCGGTATAGCCTCGCAACGGGGAAATTTCACTCGGGTGGCAATCCTCGTATTTATACGACTCCGGGTCCCGAGACGTGTCGTTATTATTGCACATTGTTATTATAAACGCGCCACTTTGGCCGAGGCGCAATTGCTCGATTTCAATTATTGATGGGGCGAAGGTGTCGCTGGTGTATAAATTGCGTCCTTACGATGTTAAGTTTAAAGGGAAGCTTTTTCGCGTGCTCTCTGCTTGCGTTCCAGCTTGTAAATTAGAAACGGAATTCCGACGTGATTAAATTGCGATTCCTACTTTCCTAGGAAATTTCGTTCCAACAGGAATACCGAGCACCGAGGGCTAGAATCTAATATCCAACGAATTAATCTATTCCGAGATACATTTACTTCTTGTATAACGACATACGTACGTCTATTTGTTATCAGAGTTTTAAAGGTAAAATATATGGCAGCGTCGATCGAACGAATCGGTTATGTCTTTGTGTCGCTTATACGATGTTGCATTGCGAGAAACGTAACGCGCGACTGATTTCATATTGCGAGCCGAGCGAGCGCCTGCAATAAAAGCTCTCGCTCTCTGACTTTTTTGCGATCTATCAATCTTTTTTTTTATGTATGTAAGTGCTACGAGTGTGTGCCCGATCCCTCGGTGCTTGAACGGTTTGTTATTTAAGCGAATGGGTTTCTTGTTTCGCCGAGTTCACAGATATTTACCAGACGCCGAATGTGTGCGTGTATTTGCATTCGATTTGCTTGTGCGTGTGTCTGCGAAATTCGTTTGGTACTAGTTGTATATTTTATAATGATAATTTTTAGTAATTACAGTTTTGGCTTCATCCTTATATAGAAATAAAAATATGTAAATATGTCATATTTTTTAATGTGCAATTCAAGATTCTCATGGGAATGAAAATATTCACAATGCAATAGCTCAGTCAATTTCTTTAAAGTATGAACTTTGATTAACTCACCTTATCCTCACAGGTCTTATGGCAGATGTACTTGCAAACTGAAATCAAACAAACATCGGCACCTTTAATAAAACTCCCAAATCAAAACTTGCCAACGTTTACACGAAAAAAAATCGATTAACAACGATTCGAAAGTCTTTCTCTCGAGACTATGGCAGCACCGAGCAAGTAAACTGTACAATCGACCTTCGGCTACTCTCGCCCGAGCAGAGAAAGCTGTCTACCTTATCGACACCCGGAATATACGCGGAAAGAGTTGGTGTAGGGCGCGTAAGAGCTTACCTCGGCAGCAGGATGCCTGTTTTATCACCGCCTGGTGACATAGCTGACATGGCCGCGGTTTGCGCAGTCTCTTAGTTCGGAATACGTGACACTGGGGCTCGAACTCGCTCTGAAAATCAAATATAAATGATAAGTTCTTTTTTTTTTTGTTTAATAACACACAGTGCGAGATAAGTATTTGTAAAGGTAATTCATAATTTTGAATAAATTAGTAATTAAAATTAATAGTATTACAGGAATTATTTTATAGATTTAAGAATCTATAACTTTGGATAATGTAAACAAGAGATTTTATAGCGCGATCGTAGATTATAAATTTTTATAAACATATATAACTAATTCTAAAACGTAAATGCAATATTATAAATTTAAAATTGTGCACGTTTGTCTACAAGTTACTCAATGTTAATTAAAGAAACATGACTTATTACTCTTCCAGAGTAACACACACATTCACAAAGCTCACAAGGAGTATTTCTTAAAAATAGTGGTGATCGCTTGCAGTTATATAATTTATTACGTACAGGTTACATTGGCTATTTACAAAATTCATTTCAATTTTATATACAATTCCCCAGACACATCATTCGTGTTCAACTCTTTACAATCATTACTGCAGAATGACATTCGCTCAAACGTTACTTTCACAAAGTATCGCTGGTTCAAATTAACTCCTTAAAACACGATGACAACTCGGAAATCTCAGATTCGAAAATACCTCAATTTAAAAGCTACGCATCAATCCGAAAAACTGTTTCAACCAAGTGTCAAAGCAATTTCCCAGTCGTGCGCAAATCTTCAAAATCAAGCACCCGCGTCTTCCGCAACGCATATACCAACTTGATCCCGCAATAAAAGTATGAAGCCCCCCCAATTGCAGCGTATCGGGAATCAGAGTCGCTCTATAAGACAGCTACACGGAAAATTGAATGAAATTGGCGGTGTTCGACAGAGAGGCCCAGCGGGGAGATAAATCCCCATACTATCCGCGATTACGCGCACGCGATTCGCGGCATTCCGACATTCTCTCGCTCCTTCTCTCTCCTCTTCCCATCGCATGCTCGTGGTGCGCCTGTGCAATTCGACGCGCTAAGCCGCGGCTGTCAAAGCCAAGAACTCGCGAGAGAGAGAGAGAGAGGAGAGATGATGCAAGCCTTTACCGATCGCGCTTGTATTTTTGACCTTTAATCGCTGGCTGGCTGCAGCTGAAGCTGCCAATCGATAAAAATCGAAATCGACGTGTATCCCTATCGATCGCTGCTGCTGCTGCTGTGTGTGTGTGTGTGCAGGTTGTAAAAGCTAATTGTAAACTTGTTCGACTGCTTAAATAAATCTCGTGGAGGTCTCTCGTTCCTAATTGATATTAGTGTATTTTCTTATGCTTCGCTTACACGTGATGGATTTGCATATATCGCACTAATTTTTTCTAACTTAATGCTGAATATTATTGCGTTACGCGCGTAGCCAGTTCGTGGTTCTTTTTGTTTTTCCTCCATTTTGCTAAATTGATTTACACGTTGGCGACTTTGACGGTGCGCTTAATTATTTATGATCGCTGGCATAATTACCTGTCTAATTGAAAGTTACACGTATCGGTATTTTTACCAGTTCATTTGTAATATTCTTACTCTGCCAATTGCATAATTTAAGATTCGTGTTATTGCAAGACTGGATTTTAACTTGTCAGTCAAAAATTCAAGTTGTTTTCATCAACCGCCTATTGTACTATCGATACTTTTTCCCACAACTTCCGAAAAAAAAAAACCGCGTTACAAAAACATCCTGCAGTCGGTTTCCCATCAAAAAGCCCGCACGCATTGTCTCCATCATCCCGCAACCAAAAAGAAAAAAGAACTCTTCATCGGAAAAAAAAAGTACACGACAAGACCTTTCTCTCTATATTGGCTCGCATCACGATTCCATCTCGTATGTGCGTTCGCCGTGACAATCGAAGGATTTCCAAGCCGGAGAGACTATGCGAGACGAAGCGGAAGAAGAAGAAGAAGAAGAAGCAATTCTCGACGAGCGCGATCGCATTCAACGCGACTAGACGGGTTCAAGGTACTCGCGAGCATTTCGAGTGGAATCAAGTGCATTTCGGGATCGCTCTCGTTGCGTCTACTCTCTTACTGCGCGGATGTGCGCGTCGCGGTTGTTAAAAGACTCGCTGCGACTCCTGTCTGCGCGGCGACGCGCTCAGCTCGCTAATTCTTCGTTTTTGTAGGTAAAATTGTATCAACGACGGCACGGAGAAACTGTGCTTAGCGGATGCTGAGAGAGACGTTCAGTTTGTCGAATGTGGGAGACACGAAATAGTTGTGTAATAGTTTCGAAGTATGAAAACATCAATTTTGTACGCGTGCGAAATAGAATAGGTTTAGTGCGGAGTTTGAGTGTGCAATTTGACCTTTAGCGCAGGCGAGAATGTATTCTTGTGTATGTATTATTAAGAAATATACTACCTTCGAATCGCTTAAATGTTAATGCAGACATCTCAAAATATTATTGCTTCCAAGTATTTCACTCTGTATAGATATGTTATATTTTTCTTTCAGTAATGAGACTTAACGAGACTCCATTTAACCAGCAGATAGATCGAAATATGCATTGACGTTTGATCGACAGTCTTATTAATTAATATGATCGATCGATCTAAACGATATACATTTTTATCTTGCGCTGCAATAAGGTCTCCCAATAATAAAAGTCCTTTTATTGAAATAAATTTCTCTGGTTACAGCAATTGAGAGTAGCTTCTATTTATAGACTTCACCAGACACTTGTGCGTGATAATTGCGAAACCGAATGCTGTTGCGTATAGACTAATTTTTTTTTCTTTTTTTTTTTAAATGCTCAAATGAATGGGAGATTCAGTCCATTAATGCATTAGAGCTTGTGATTTAATCAGTGGCTGTGACGAACCTCGTTACGACGGTTTCGTATAGCCTTGGAGTGATGAAAAAAAATTCAGCGATATCGGGTTGCCGATTAACGATGCAGTTATTAAGATAAAATTGTGACAACTCACGTTTCTGTACAGTCTAGTGCGGCGTTCAAACGGAGTATAAAAGTTTTGGTAAAGTACTTTCTTTGTACATAAAATGTATCCCGACTAAACAGCTTTATTTTAAATCGGTGACACAAGGACATTCCACAGTAACTCTTCGAATTCGAATGGCAATCCTAACAAAAAAAAAATCACTAACCCTCCAAGATTCAGCTCGACAAAAAAGCAGCAGCCCAACAGCGACGAATAATCCCTAAGACAATGCATGCGCGATGCAGCCACGCTCTATATCTACACCTGCACTCGACGAAAAAAATCCCCCCAGCAGTGTAACCGTCGGTCCTCGAAGCGGCCTTCAAAAGCTGCTCTCAAACAAAGATGAAAGCTCGTTCCCCTTTGCAGTAGTGTCGCGCGCGAGAGGCTTTAACGCGCGCGCGAAAAGTCGGCGCATCCGTTTGCCAGCATTATGAGCGCAGATACGCGAGATACTCTCGATCGCTCGAGCTCCTGTTGTGCGGGAGGCACGAAAAGAGCACAGTTGCTTTTACACAATACGCAACATAACGACGACGCAACAAAAAAAGGATTTACGACTTTCGTTTCTACTATCACGGTAGATACATCCTATGTTTACATAGCGCAGCGTTACCAACTATAGCCGTATACAAGCAGAGCCCTTCAATCCGACCGATATAAAACTCGACTCTCGGCTCGCAATCGGCTTTACACGAAACAGAATCGGACAAATACCAGCGGCGCGTAAAAAACAAATCTTCGCAAACTCGAAATGAAACACAGCTCGCGTTGCGGCGGGGGCAGAGAGAATCAGGCCATCCAAGAGCGCGCAGCTCCTTCAATAAGAGGCCCATTGAGTAAAGCGTGGAACACGCGCGTTTTAATACCCGCGCATCAAGCGAGGCCCTTGTGAAAAAGCGAATATCTCGAGTGCGCCGCCTGATCTCTACGAAAACATCCGCGTTTAGATGCGTCGCGTAGGCTTGTAATACACTCGCTCGCGTGCTTGCGAAAGAGAGAGAGAGAGGAGAGCTTTCGCGTCGGAGCCGCATGTCCGGCTTATCTTTAGCGGCAATTACGCGCGCACTTGCGTCCCTCGCGTGTGCCTTCCGAGCCGTGCAATTTTAGCCTTGCGAGTATAGAGCGGTGTTTTTCCTCGCAGTTTCGTTTCTAGCGTGAAATTGCTCTCGGTCAAACCTTTTTGTTCACGAGTAACGCTTGTTTCGGAAAAAATTCCACTCCTTTTTTGACAAAGTGAATTTTACTGTATGCATCGTTGGACGTATCAAACTACTATAACAAACACGCGGGGCCGCAACAATGAATCTACGAGGCAACGGTGCAGAGGACGGAAAAGTGCGCCGAGAGTATATGAGAGCTGGCATCCTACACACAAAGGGAGACAGATATAGAGGGCCGCGAGTCGAGAACGCGATCAGGCGTACACAACGAACGTCTCTCAACCCCCTCCGCGCTCGCGATGCCACGCAACAAACAACACGACGCGCCGCGCAGCAACAACAACCGCCGGCGAACGTCGATCCTCCTCACGCTCAACAACTGCGCGCCTCCAGGTCATCGAGCAATCGTTCAAAGTCACTCGAACGTGTTAAGGAGAGAAAGAGAGAGAGAGAGAGAGAGAGAGAGAGAGAGAGAGAGAGAGAGAGACTGTCTAAGGCAAGGCGCTCGAGAGATAAGTGGCCGATTTTTAGCGTCACGCTCGGTGCGGTCGAACTCTCGTACTCATATATATATGTGTGTGTGTGTGTGTGTGTGTGTACGTAGAGAGTCCAAAGGAACATTTGTTCGCGGCGGCTGATCTTTTCTGCAAGTTAAATGCAGAGAGCCGGGGAGGGGGAGAAAGATCGAGTCTCTTGAATCCGCGCGCGCGAGCGACGTAGGCCTTAACGAGCCTCCTGATAAACGGCCATGCAAATCGCCGTGAATATCCGCTTAGGACACGCGAGAAACGCGGCTGCTTCGGTAAGCCGTATGCTGATGTGCTTTTCTTATACTATGTAGATCCGAGTTGGTCGCTGCCGGTGATTCGAGGAAACGCAAGGATTTTCGGTGGTTCTTGCATCAGTAATTATTTAAATTTACTGGTTCTTTTTCACTATGGTAATCTCTTGCAAGATGATAAATATTTGGTTGCACCCGTTGGTAGTTGAACGCGATAGCTTGTATCTTAATGCTATGTGTATTAACTAGGGGGAAGGAGAAGCACGATGTCGCGGTGGCCGTCTCTTGCGCGCGCGCCTTATCGTAATAATTAGAGAGCAAATGAACTGCTGCTGCAGTAGATAAAGGCGAGCGGACGGTTAAGTACCTACCCGTGAATCGGAAACTGCAGGCCAGTTGTATCAGAGTTATAATAGTCTTGCTTATTATACTATTGGAGGTTTTTATGTTCGATGGCTCGGGTGTATTGATTGCGAGCTGAACTTTAACTTTGAATAATAATGTCGAAGCAACTTTTTACATGATTTTTCATATTTAGGTTAACAATAATTAGAGAAGATGATTAAAAATTGTTATAAAATAACATTGTACCCGTTGCAAAGTACATTTGTATGTATAATAATTCAATGACTATTTTCAAGAACGTACAGTGTAAATATTTTGAAAGGTAAGGGAAATATTGCACAACGGAAAAGCAGCAATAATGGAAGGCAGAAAAACGTTTTACGACGGCAAAATGCACGTCGGAATTCTCAAAATGAAATATAGACACAATGCATATAAATTTTTGCAAATGCCCATCCTAACCGTGTTTCGTGTAAGAAAAGTCCAGAATTATTACTCGCAATAAAATAATTGTTTACGAGAAAATCGCCGCGTTTCCGAGAGAGAGAGAGAGAGAGAGAGAAAGTGCCGGCGTACGTATACAGGCCGTACATAAATTCAAGTGAGTCATCATCAGGCATCGGGTAGCCGCCGCACACGCCGCGGCGGCGCTTCCTTACCTTTTATAAATTCGCGAAATTTTCTTGCTCATAGCTCTTTCCTAAGCATGACCGGAATGCATATCTCGAACGAGCATATAATCCGAGATATATTACTAATTTAATCCGATTCTACGAAATAGACAATATCGAAGATTCGAGTATTATTCTAAAATAGCAATTGTCCTTAAAATAAAATCAATCAGTCGATCCAAGGTCGAATCATAAGACTGGTATAAGCGTCATTCTAATCGAACTTCATCGCAAAAACGAGGAGAAAAAGCCAGTCTGGGCACGGCAGCGCGCTACACCAGCTAAATTATAACCACGGCTGCACAATGCATACAAAAAAACGATGATAATTTCGTCGGTTATTGTGCAGCCGCTCACTTTTGCGCAATGCAACATCGATGCGAACTAATGAGGTACGCTTCAACGGCGAGATTTTGCAGCCAGCGCTAGGGGATGACTCTCGTAAAGTGTGACTCTCGGCGCGACTACAAAAACGCGGAGCTTTGAAGCGAAGTGCCGACAATCGGAATCATTCGCTTTCCGGCGCACCGCGAATCATAAGCATTAGCCCCGAGTTAAATTATACGCTGTCCGCGTGCACTCCCTCATTCCCTTTTTTGCTACGTGGATCACTATTATTTCGCCCCGATCGCCTATATTTATCATCCGGAATATCATCCGCGCGTCCGTGAAACATTTCACGCTCGAATCTTAACAGTGAATTCTTATACGGCGTATGACAAAAAGAGTCAAATCACCACGCGATGATCGTTCAGCGATAACTAAACTAAAATCCGATCTCCGCTGAAGGGACGAAGAAAAAAGAAAAAACAAGCCGCACCGTTGAAAAGCGTTGAGGGAAGAGTCTGTGACGGATTGACTGCGTGTACACACACACACACACACACGCGTACACAGCCAACACGAGTCCGCGCGAGTAATCTATGTAAACGAGGAGGTAGACTTTTAAAGTAGTGCGCGCCTCAGCTCGCCCATGCGAATACATTATACCGTTTGATTTATTCGACCGCCGCATATTACGCACGCGCGCGCGTGTTCTTATAGCGCTGATGCCGACGCCGTAGCTCCCGTCCCGTAAAAATCGCACGGAATATTAATACGAACCGCCGCCGCTCCGAGAGCGCTTCCCTGATTCGAATAATCAAAATGGACCAACGGGATACGGACCGATTGTTTTTCGGGTGCCGTACAGTATATATTTGCCCGAGCGAATCTTTCGGTGCTCGAACTTTGGCGTTGACTATGCGAGAAGAATCGCTTTAGATCGATAAACAATTTTTTTTTGTATCCGATTATTGATTACTAAATAACGCAAAGTGAAAGCATATAATTAACAATTTATTTATATTCTTCCTCGGAGCCAACGCATTAGTATTTCCATTTCTCATCTAATTCTACGCTATGGAACGATCATGAGATCTTTCAAGCTCGAGCAAATATACCAATACGCGAGCTGTACAATAAGCTATAAATATACAACTCATTCGCATCGCAATTTTACAGCCGCACGGCGCGTCCACGACAACGCTTCATAACAAGCTCGAAAGTCAAGAAGGAAGCGCCTCGGCGTTCGTAAATTTCTCTCTCAGCCGCGCGCGCGCGCGACTTCTCGGCATTAGTCGGGGAAACTAGTCGCGGTACCGACTCCTAAATTTACGACTACTGTATCTCGTCCCCGAGTTATGCGCGCGAGCGCGCGTCAATATTCCACGAGCCGAAGATCTATGCTAATGGATTTTAAAAAAGGTCAAAGCCGAAGTCATCTCTTCTTCTTCCTTCGTTCGGCGAGCATAAACAAACGATCTATATATATAGAAGTGGACGCGTTATTGCATCGGTGTTGTCAGCGACATTGAGAGGCCGCGACGTCGAGTTGGAATACTGCGCGCACTCGAAAGTGTTGCGCGAGCATAAAGACCGATGAATGAAACCTTTTGAGCACTGGACTTTTTTTACGCGTGTTTATTATGCAGATGTACGACACTTGGCTGCGCGTTCTTAATTTCCTACGGCGTGGTTTATTGGCGGCGTTGATTCTAGGCCAAGCGTCTTTAGATAAAATGTATATTCTTTATAAATTGCGCGTATAACGATTGCCGCGCACAACGGATGCATATTCAGCGTTTATTAGAATCCTATGCGTAATGCGCTATTTTAACGATTGTTATTATTAAAATATTTAGCATTAAAATTCATCGATTAGATATGTATGTAGTTGAATCGATCGTGTGACGCAGCGATCGGTAACTTCAAAGAACATAATGCAACACATCAGCGTTTCTCAATCGTTGATCTTCGAGACGCAAATTTTCTAATACTTGTACTTCACCAACTCACTGATAATTTTCCTCGCTAACCATCGCTTCTTTTTGTTCGTTTCAAGCCCAACCGATTTTTCTCTCTCCCCCAAAAAGATAGCATCTAAGCTCTCGATCTTATACACGTCCTTTGCTCTCGAAGGATCCGGTTGATGAATGACGCCGCGAGCTTGCATTCATTATTCTTCGGCCGCAGAGCGCGAGAACGCGCGATTACCAAAACGAGCAGAGCGAGAGAGAAAGAGGAGAGAGAGAAACAAATGTATAACGAAGGATATATCCTCGCTGACAGACGTTGCCGATATAATGCACTATCCTGACGTCGCCGATCGGTGCGGATCTTTCATCGCGTCGTGCGCGCACTTTTTCGAGTGAACGAGATAAACGTTAGAGTAAATAGACTGACAATGAAATAAACCGTCACTCGGAGAATGAGAAACAATCGCCTTGTCCTCCTTTTTGAGCACTTCATACAGCTACACGGCTTGGACTTTTCAGACATAATCAATTTTTTTTTTTTATGCGGGATTCGAAAGCGCGGCTGTCGTTGTTTGGAAAATACAATGCATGTTTGAAAAATATTGCTATATGACGTTGCTGAACATATTTTTGAAGGTTATTTATTGCATTAGTAACATTTTCAACGTCTTATAAACATTGTAATAATATTGTTATACGATAAATGTACGTCACAACTTTCTATAGTGGTTTAATATTCATTGAATGCGGTTTCCCATCTTTTATTACCCATTTCATTTAAAATCCCATGATAATCGGCAATAAATAAAAATAAAAATAGTCAGATACGCAAAAGGATATTAAGAATTTAAAAGTGAAAATAATAATACATTTTAATAAAACAAGAAAATTCGCGTGGAATTAAAATTTTTTTATCGATAAAAATAGCGATGTTATATTGTATTAAATACCGTCATAAAGTGCACATTTCGGAATTACACATGCTATATAAACATAAAATGAGTTGCACCGCGGTATAAAACAGAAAAATGCCACATTAACGTCTCTCGGGAACGCTTTGTTAAGACCCCGTAAGCGGAGAGAGAAAAAAAAAGGAGAAGGAGAAGCGCGCGCTAATGAGATTCGCAAATATTTTCCATCCAACGTCGATATTTCACGGAGCGGCAACAAACTTTTCGCGCCATTTTCCATCGCGTTAAAGTCACGCGACATTATTTACTGCACTTGTCCATAAATCCCAGCGCCTCGGAGCTGCGCACATTTCGTAACATCTCTTGCATAATATTCTCTCGAACCCAAAGAATTCCCGGGCAATCATCGAATTCGCACCTTTCTCAACCCCACCACCGCGGCAACAAGAGGAAAAAGAAAGAAAACAGTCGCCTCCAACGCCTCTTTCAGGCTTAATATTCAATAAGCAGAGGGTTTACGAGCTACTCGAAAACAGGCCAAAAAAGCCAGCGCTGCGAATTCCATTATAGTTGGCGCGCGGGCGCAGAGGTCCACGATTAAATTTTGCCACACTATGTACGAATGGCCAATATTCTCCGGGCTCTCCCCGCTTGTGATCCAGCAGGGATCCAGCGAAAAACACATGCATATATAACACGTGTGCGTCCGTGTGCGAGTGGAGGAGAAAGAGTGCCGGGGCGTGCATTACTTAGAAATGTCATAATCCCTCTTTGCTACGCGCCGAGTTTATATATAGAAATATATGCGGAATGCCTGGGATATAAATCTTGCGCCGCAGCCCGTGTATGTGTGTCTGTGTGTGTGTGTGTGTGTGTGTGCATATATGCCTCCTCTTGACACAAACGCCTTCGAACTTTTTAAATACACCCGAGGCATGAGTTAAAGGGTTTTTGCTTTTTCTCTCCCCGGTAGACTCCCCATGGACTCTCTCGCTCTCTCTTTCTCTCTCTGAGCGTTATTTTATGTGCGCGCCCGTGTACTTGAGAATTATAATTAAAAATATATGTGAGTGTGTTATACTGCGAGGCCTGGCACGGATGACGTTGATGAAACGGAATAGTTTTCGTCCGCGCGCCAAGGATTGATACGATCGTATATGTATAAATGCACTTATTTCAAGTACACGCGCGCTGCTATTTGCTTTTTTGCCTCTCCCCTCCTCTCTCTCTCTCTCTCTCTCACTTTAATATAATGTGTGTATGTGGGTCGGATGCATATACGAGACCGTCTGGAGTTCAGCTTTTTTTTTCGTGTCGCGCCTTCGAGAGGAGGTCGGCGAATGTGTGTGTACACGTTTGTTTTTGGGTGTCGCAGAGGGTTGTGCAGTCTTTTGGGATGTCGAGAATTTTAATGTAATTTTTTTTTTCGGGTATGCGGTACTTTTTTGCGTTCAGAAGCGGGGATAATTGAAGGTTTCTTCTAGGGACTTGGTAGCGCACGCCGTGTAATACGGACGAAATGTGTGGCCTGCGTCCGCTCCTGAATTTCTGTTGGACTAGAAACTTTGGATTTTATACGTTACGTCTGCGAGATGTGTTGTATTTTATGAGACGAGGACTCGTTCTCGCATAATTAAAGTTTTTCACCCCGCTCTTCTCTCTGACTTTCTTGAGTACTGCTAAAATTTCTAGTTGAATCCCGCACTTTTTAAAACGTTAGAATAAATAGTCGGGTAAAGAATCGATTTATCTCAAACGATTCATATCTTCCTTATTTATGCAAACTGACCAGCCGACACAGCCATAGCGAAACCTCCGCAGACTCCCATACCGAACTTCATCGCACCCGGAGCAAAACTCCCTTTCCGATATATATTCGCGACTGTTTTTCACGTCCATTGTCCCTTCCTCGCGCAGTCGGCGCACACTGCATATATACGCGCAAAAACGAGAGGACGAGAGATACACAAGAGCCGCACTGCACAAGGGCGGCCAATTTATGTATAATACGCGGCTAAGTGGCTCATTGTTCCGAGAGAGCACCGACTCTTGTTTAATGCATGTAGCCTGTATATAAAACGCGTGGGTGTGTACGTGTGTGTGTGTGTCGCTTGGTCCGACGCCTGTGCAGCTGCGTGTGTCCCGGGTCGAAAACGGCCGCTTTTAATTGGAAATCGCTTGCCTCGCTGCTGCCGCGCGCGAATTCTCACTCGGCATCCACCCTCCTTTTTTTTTGTTTCACGTTACGTAAAGTCTACATGCTCTTTTCGTTTATGGCGTTATAGATAGGTGGTATTTTCGGTGCTGCGGGGAGTACGGAAATTTGGAGAATATTGCACGGCACCATTGTCGCTTTTAGTTATTACGCAATTTTAGGCGCGGTATTTCGAAATGCTTCACCGATGAATTCTTTAAGTGTTTCTGTCTGTGCAGAAACGTGTAATAATTTGTTATAGGAATCGTATAATTAATTGTTCGGCTATACCTATCCAATATAAAATCTTTAACAAGTGCTGCGATTGCACCACACTCTAGACACGATACTTTATCGTTTATCGAGAAAAAGAAGTGATTGAAACTCTATACATACACGAGTGAAATTAATGTATCCACTCATAAAGTAAACTTCAACTTTATACAACCGTTCATATCTCAAAGTACAAAAATATTGTGAAATCTCAATCGAATAGATTTCGTCTATAAATAAATAGGCAATCAGCTAGCTCTGAATTCTTAAAACCCCAAATGAAAATGCTCCTGATTAATTTTCCACGAAAGATAAGGAGAACCAGACAATCGGGCCCGAGCGAAACCGTTTCGCAAGAAAACAAGCTGCAGCGGCCCGAGAGAGACAAGCGTCTCCATATAAATCAGCATTCTTATAAACAAATCGCAGGGGTCTAAGCGATTATAAATGTGACTTTCATCGAGCTCTGAAACTCGCCGATTAATTTACGAGCAGTTCCGCGTTTTGCATCGGCTCCAGTGCTTCACCGCCATGGGAAAGTTGGACTTTCGTAGGAAGCATATATATATATAAAAGAGCTAGTCAATCGAGTTGTGGTCCAGCAGCAACAGCAGCAGCAGCGATGCATTATCGAGCGGCTAATGATTTATCGCTAATTAAATCGCTTTGATGTGTGGCGCGAACCGCGAACCACATGGCGTTGGTGTGTCTCGCCGCTCCGGTGGTCACTTCTATCTCAGTCGTCTCTTCTTTTATGAAATTTGAACGCTGACCACGAGATTGGGAATGTATGTCGCTAATGGCTTGCGCGAATGTATATTGGTTTCTTTTCGAGGATCGAGTTTATGGTTGACAGGAAAAATGCTCTGTGCGAGTGTTGGCCTGTTGGGGAAAGGCGGTCTTTCAATCTGGAGTCTCTGTGTGTGTGTGTGTGTGTGTGTGTGTGTGTTATGCGATTAGATTTATTGTGCGGAGAGAATTCGTTGATTGAAAACATTGTGAAACATTTGCTTGGATCACGGGGCCGTCTCGGGAATTAAGTGACTGTGTAAGCATTTCGTTATGTCGTGTTTTACATGAAAGTTTCTTATCTTGTACTTTTTTTCGGTTACCGACACGTTCCCGGGGACGTCGATGTCATTTTTCCTTAATACTTTTTGTATTAAAATTTTGATGCAATGGAAATATGTTAACGTCCAAGCAAACGTTTATTTTTAATGCACGCAACTATTTAAAAAAAATTAATGGTTTTTGCAATTCAGGGGGTATAAGTTTAATAACTTAATATGACGAGATCAACGATAAATCACGCAATTATTTTTCTATAAGTTGTAAAATTTCTAAAAGAAAAAAATGAGCAGCAACAATCGCTTCGCAAAGTTAAACGCAATTTACATTCAGCATATACGAAGTAAACTTCAACTAAAGCTAAAACCTTCACCTTTTCCACCTGCGCCTTCCCACCTTCCAGACTCCCAGACCAGAAACTAAAAATGCTCCATACCTTGAGCTCCCTTCAGCAGACCCTTTGGATAATAAGAGGAGATCGCGAGCGCACGGCTTCGGCGCGAAAGATCGAAAAGCCAGTCGAAGAATGCGGTACACCATGTATATGTATATACAACTCGCGCGCGTTCCGCGCCTCTAGTATAATAACCAGTCATTTATCGCCATTTCTGAAATGAAGCGCGCACCGCTTATATTCGCGGAACACTCGAAACTACTACACTCTCGCTTTTCCGAGAGTTCTCGGTAAAAGGTATTGTATATACCGCGTTTATCATTAATTTGCGGGTGGATGCAGTGTATTGCGAAGATGACAAAGGCTGGAAGGAGCGGACCTGCTATTTCATTCCGGAATTTCTCGGCGATGAATTTTTTTTTTTTTTTCGGGGAAAGAGAAAGATGTTAATATAATATTAGCTGCACGCAGAGCGCGGCCGCGGAAAGAGTGGAGATTTTTCGGCTGAGCTACGAAATTTTACGGAAAGGATGAGATGCATTGGAGAAAGTGGTAGGCAGTGTGCGGTCGATGAGAATACTATGGCTTTGCAGAATAAGTAAGTTTAATAATAATCCATAATTCGAAAGCGAAGGACTTTTCTTAAGCGAAGATAAAGTGGTTCCCCGTAAGAGGAAGTATTTCTATCAAATTGGGTACTTTACATTTTAATTCAATTAATTGAAACTTATTAAGATAATACGAGGAAAATCCGAAGCTTCTGCGATATGACAATACTCAATGAGATTTCGAATAAATAATTAATCTTCTCTGAAACAATGTTTACCCACATGTTCATTACCTACGATCGGTGAATCCTAACTATCTGTACATCTTGTAAATCCCCGCAGTTCAATACAAATTAGTGGCATTATCACACTCCTCTTCTAATGTACGGGCGAACACAATCAATGCATTTCGCGATAATCAGCGATTGATAAGCAGCCGAGTCGAACTCGCACAATAACAAAAATCGAGAGGTATATAAAGCTCGACTCTTTTCTTGGTGCAGTCACAGTCAAGTTTGAGTTCTGTTTAGGAAACGAGTCTACCAGGTGCAAAGGAAAAGAAAACAATATGTTCTCCCGCTACTTTTTGTCGTTCTGCGTTGTGCTGCTGGTCGTTGCTGTAGTCAGCATAAGTGCCGAGAGCGTAGAAGAGGTCGATGATGTGGAATCGTCGGTTGAATCGGTCGAAGCCCGTGGCCTTGTAAGTAAATTCATTAATTTGCTGTTTCATTATAAAATTGGGGGAAAATGTTTATTCAAAAGAAATAATATGTAAGATAAATGAATTTCACTACAGTATTTAATTTTTATTTTAAACAAATAAATTTAAAAATTTGAACTGCAGTAAATCTAATACTAGCAAATTAAAATAAAACGGAAAAAAATAGTTCGTGGAAACTTTTATAATTGAAACTTTTTACATATTATCATATATAGATATAAGCGCAAATAAACAGAATTCTTCATATTTTGCTTATTATGATATGGTTATTGCAACAATTCTAACAATAAGAGATTGTATGCTTAACATTTAAGGAAAATTTGTTGGCTGTATTTACCAACTAGTTTTAATATATTATTTATGAAAAGCACTTGTTTATTAAAATCAAGACTACTTGAAGGATTAAAATGCCAAAAAAATATTTATTTTTATGTCAACTGTAACAACTTTAATACAATTAGTATAATATTATATTCTGGATTATTTTACAGGGAAAGAAGGTGAGGAAGATTCTCAAAAAAGTATTCAAACATGCAACTGAAGACTGCCTTAAGAAAGCTGTGAAAAAGTGCAAAAAGCATTGGTATAATCCCTCCAAAGTAATTAGCTGCGCTGTACGTATCATCCACTTGTTTAACATTCGTATTATTTTTATGCATAAATTATTCATTGAAAATATTTTATGCACATTTCAGAAGGACTTTTTGAGCATTGAGAATGCAGCGTGTTTGGTTGGCGCTTAATAAAGGCCACGCATCAATGGACTGAAAATAGGAGGAAGAATATAGTCGAATGTTTATACAAAAAAAGATAAAAGAAGCTTATTTTTTCATAATTAATGTACATTTTTAGTGACTAAATATATATTGTTATTTGAAAAAACTAATGGCTTAATCAATTCTACATTCAGTATCCCTATCCCAATCAATATACCAACTCATATAACCTAACAATTAAATAAGCACACGAAATGAATTCTAGAAACTACTTTGAATCTAGAGTAATAAATATTAATTCATAATTATTTAATTAAATACAGAGAATAATAATAGTTTTTAAAAATGCGATTGATAAAAATTTTAATTGTCACTTAACGAATACTCATTTCACCATACGAAATTACATGTAAATTAAATCGCTTTACAACGCAACAATTATTTTAATCGGAAAATGGTATAATTACAAGATTTCCACTCAGCCTCGTAGCAAAAGTTTCCCGCGATAAATCAGAAACTTAACGCTAGGTATATTTAATAATCTCCATCCAAGAACCAGAAATATTAATAATAAACTTCCGCGCGATCAGCCGATCGATGGATCAAACAGCAGCAGCAGCAGCAGCAGCACGGCGACATCGAAAAATCCCAAAAGATTATCAGCAAACGGGCGTTAAACATTTCCCCTAATTACCCGTCATTATAATGCCACGGCGATCGATTACAAGCAGCCCGACGCCGAAAGAAGCCCTAAATCAAGTCCTCATTAATTCACGCTCCGCTGCACCAGCTCCCCGCGTACATACTCTATATATACATATATATATATATGTATATCGATAACATCTTTACCCGGAACGCGCGCCAGTGTACCAACCGATCCGCCAGTCCGATACAGAATAAAAAGGCCCGACTTTGATATAAGCACCCGATAAGCGTCGTAATGCGCGTACGTATAAACTATCTCTCGCGGCGGCTCTGCGCGTGGGCGTCAGGTGAGAAAAGTCGTACTTGGCCCGGCACTGTATACATACACGGTGTGTGTGTGTGTACGTGCAGGAACGGCGGTGAATTGCGCGCGTGGGCGCCGAGGGAAAAAGGAGAGCGCGCGCGATGGTAATGTGTATCGCGGGCGTGCGATGTTTCGAGGATGTTATTATCATCCACGGGAGAGAGGAAGAGGGAGGGAGAGTCGCTGGAAGCTAGAAAGCGAGGGGGAAAAAAAAGGTGAAGCTGTACGATTATGGCGCTCCTCGAGATGTGATGTATGCCCCCTACGTGTGTGAGTGTGAGATTAACTTGTAATGTTTAATTTTATGTGCGCCGCGGAAGGATTTATGTGTGGTTTGTGGTTGTAAGTTTTTGTGGGAGCACGAAGTTTAATGTTTTGCATGGAAACTAAGTCGCTGAGGATAATAGTTCTGATTAGAATCTATAATATACGGTAAGCTTATCGGCTAGTTTAACGGAAACTATGCGAATGAAATATACTTTGTATATGATTTCAACTATTAGAGTACATGCGTTAAAGAAATAATCAAACAATTAAAACTATCGAGCTTAAAGGTAAACATTAATTATCTTTGGATTTATTTGTGGAATCGTAAGAAATGTACTGTGAACACGTGTTCTTTTTGTTACTGCCTCGCCTATTTAAATAAAGAACGCAGATAAACAAGTGCAGATATTATTGTTGAAAATTGAACAAATCTAAATCGTGCTATTCAAAGTTTTTATGATTTCCGAGAATAATTTTAGATAACGAAAAATAGAAATTATGCTATCACGACGTACCTTCCCATTCAAAGTCTCGACATTCGTGTACTTATGCAATATTATCTCAGTCGTGTGAATGTAGATTATACAAATATTCAAACGTTATAAATAGTCGACCAAAATTTGTAAGATTCACATTTGAATCGTCTACATCCGTACGAGATCTTCCTTCTTTGCCGCGATGTCATTTCGGCTATTTAAAATCTTTCTTTGTGTCTGCATAATCATCGGTGGTTGCAACGCACACCCAACGCAGGCCAAACGAAAAAGTTCCACTATCGGCAACGATATAACCTTACAAGGCGATGAAGTACTTGCGAATAAATGTCTCATGGCTGCGAAAATTGAAGAAACAGACAAAGGTACGTTCACGTTCATTAGTAATTATTCCAAAAGTAGTAACAAATCACTCGAGCAAGAATCATGCCTATAATGAACTTGTTAAATAGTTGCTGACAGGTTAACGGATACATACGATTCGCAAGTCTACGATATGCTTCAGAAGATGCCGAAAGGTGGACTCCTCCATGCCCACACTTCCTCCATCGGTTCTATGGATTACGTAGTTTTTAACATCACCTTCGAACCAAATGCCTACGTGTGCTTCGTAAACGGAACTGCACGATTCCGATTTTTCGATAAACCAAACGAAGAGTGCGAGTGGCATCTTGTCGAAAGTGTTCGTAAAACTGGAAGGCTTACCTTTGCGAGGCTTATGAATTATCTGTATCCAGCCGAACCGGGACGAAATCAAGGCGTAGACGAAACGGCTAAGCTTGATGGTATATTAGATGCTGTTGAAGGATTGATCACGTACAGGTATAAGGATAAAAGAATTAAGGGTATGAAGTTACAAAAACACACCGTGCAGTAGAAATATATATTGCGTTTAATTTTTTCAGACCCGTTTTTGAAAAGTATCTTTACAATGCTTTGAGGGAGATTTACGAAGACATTGTAATGTTTGTAGAGCTGCGTTCATCTTTTACACCGTTGTACGATTTGGATGGAACTTATTACGATGCAATGAGTGTTGCCAAAATCTATGAAGAAGTTGCTGAAAGGTAAATTAAATTTTGTGATACTTCTGTAACAAACTCATTTCAAAACGTAAACGCTCTGAGCGTTAAAACTACTCTGGTAATATTTGATTTTAGATTTACAAAAGACCATCCAGGCTTCTTAGGACTCAGAGTCATTTACTCGCCCAATAAAAGGCTATCGGAGAAAATCTTCGACGAGCACGTGAATATCTACAAAAGACTGAAATCGGCTTATCCGAAACTCATCATTGGCTTCGATTTCGAGGGTCGCGAGGACAAAGAGGACACTTTCCGCAACTACGTCGATAAGCTACAGGCTCTGAGCAAAGAGGCGACCTTCTTCTTTCACGCCGGCGAAATCAATTGGTATGGACATAGTACCGACGAGAATCTTCGTGTAGCTGTACTTTTGAACGCCAAGCGAATCGGAGATGGGTAATTCGCAATCTTAATTTCGTGTTAACGGTTAACAGTTACTAAAAAAAAGTTGGAGCTTGATCAAATAATTAGTAATTAAAGGCTAATCAAACGCTCTGATCTACTTTAAAATTTATAAAAACCTTTTCTTTTTTTTGAGAAAATATCTAAAAGAAAGCGGTTGTTTACGATTACAGATCAGCTTTGCTACAGCATCCAGAGCTCATGGAGAACGTGAAAGAGAAGAACATAGCGATCGAACTGAATCCCATTACCGACGACACGACGAAACTGGAAGAGCTGCAAAGCCATCCGGCGAGCTACTTCTTCGCCAACGATTATCCGGTGGTGGTGTCGAGCGACAATCCACGTTTATTGGGTGGCTACACCCTCACGTACGACTTTTACGCGACCTTCCTCGGCTTGTTGTCGCGCGATGCCGATCTCAGGGCACTCAAACAGTTGGCCATCAACTCCATCGTCTACAGTGGATTTGATGCTAAAGAGAAGAGCAGAGCTTTCGAGGTGTTCGACAAAGCGTGGCTCAAGTTTGTTACCGAATTGGCTAGCAGTCCGAAATGCGCGAATAGATGAATGACAAAATGTTAATTTTTGAATAATGGAAATACTGTTGGATCCACTTGCTTTAATAGGGGGATTGATTTTCACGTGTATCAGGATAAATTTATTTTTGTAAAATGTTTTACCAACATTTATCGATTGGTTTTGAAATCAGTTGAAAACTCACTTTATATTAAAGTGAAGTCTAAAAAAGAGAAACTAAAATGTATATTTTTTATATTAGTTTTTCTAATTAGTTTAAATTATCAAAGTTTGTATCATAATTGTTATTTGAATAAATTATGCCTTGATAGTGGTAAAAATAATGTTGTTCTGCTGTAGAATACAAAACACTAAATTATAACAGTATCAAATTCAACATGTACATAGATATACCAATAAAAGAAATATATTTCGCAATAAAGTTTACATAAATTGTAATGAGAGTAAATTACAAATTCCTCAAATGTCAAGATCGAACTTGAAATATCGCCTCGGTAGTCGGAGCGAGCATTAAAACACGAAACTTTTATAACACCCTCGTTAACGGTCAGTTACGCCAACTGTTGCAAAGCGAGCAAATAAAGCAGCTTCAACGTCATCTTCATTTTGCTCTCTTTTACCTTCAGAGAGACGTTATAGTTATGCGGGACGAACGTTTTGTATTTGGCACGTTGGTGCGCGGCGCGAACTTGACTCGCGTTGTATAGGAGATGGTGTGTGTCGTGTAGCAAGGTTCGATGAACAAGTCGAACGAACCTGTTTGGGAATGTTTTATTAGATCGAGAGAGACGTTGTGGATTTATCGATCGAACGAGAAAGAGAGAGAGAGAGAGGTGAGTTGCACTCGCGCGGCGTATTGATGTCTGGAGCCATAAAAATCGAATGCAAATAGCGGACAGTTTTATTGGGTGTACGCTTGGATATTAAGCGCGGATATAGCTATGGAGTTGATTGGAAAAATATGTGTTCAGACCGCGGGACGATGCACTTTTGTTGCTTGAACGCGAAGCGGAAAAGTTCGGCTGGGTAAGTTGGAAAATCTGGCGGTCATTAATCATACAACTGATTAACATGAGCTTGTAATGGGTTTTCTAGGAGATCGCGTAATAACCCGTGGGTAAAAATCATGTTATTTAGTCTGCGAACCACCTAAAAAACTTGTCGATAAATCCTTCATCTGTTTTTAATATAAATCAATTTGTACACGCATTAATATTCCCTAAAAATATCGTGTCTTACTTATTGCTTTCCCCAAAGAAAAATCCATAGTCAAGATCATTCACAACTACATTCATTGATATTTTTACGAGCTCGTATCAAAGACCTGCATTGACTAACACAAATCGTACCGATCACATATTCACAAAAGCGATATAGGGCTTTCACGTCGTGACAGTGATCAAACGCATACAATAAGCATCCGAATCAGTATTTAAAAGGCGAATAATGCTCGGCACACTTACGCATTTTTCCCCGCTGCAAATAATACCCGTGTGCGCCGCGATAAAGACAACTTTCACGATGCGTATTTTGGGTTCTCCGCAGTCGCTGCACAATCGCGTACAGACACTCACACACAGACACAATGCGTCTGATCTCTGAACCATGATATTCATCATTGTTACGATTGAATAGTCGCGTTGGCTAATGCCTGCTACAGAGTGCATTAGCATCACAATGAATTTAGAAAAAGTTCGTCTATGTATACCCTTAATTACGACATCGAGAAAGTTCTGCGCGCCCATTGTTGCTGTTTATTGCTAATTGAAATCGTATATCTGTTGATACCTATAGTGGTTCGAAAAGCATAACCCTTTCAATACGATGATTACCTTCTGTAGCCAACGACAAAAGGGTATTTGGAAATACTCTCTCTCTAACCGCGTATAAATATTTTCGTGTTTATATGTTATATTCCCGCCGAGTTTCTATATGTATATATATATACACATCCTTTATAGCGAATCTCCGCCATCAGCATCTTATTTTCAAATTAAGCTCGAAGTACGTGCGCCGCTCGAGGAATCCCGGCACGTAGGCCACGCCAATCAAGCGTGTAGCTGCGGCTATGCCTCTACGCGATTCGCGCGAGACATACCAATGGGGCCCCGATGAAATCACTTCGATTCACCGGGAAAAACTTTGCAATATATACATCACGGCAACAATAATACGATGCCTGTTCGTCTATACTTTTTTGCGCGCGATATGATGGATTAGCGATTAAACAGAAAAATGTGCGCATATACAAGTCAATGTCGCAATGACACAGCGGTCAGATGTAATTCCGTATATTAATTACCCAGTTGCCTTACAAGTGTTCGAGAGCCGTAAAATCCAGCCGCGCGTGGATGGTGATTAATGACGCCGTAGCGAATTTTAGTCGCTGATCGCGACTCGTAAAAACGATTTAATAACGATTCGCAGGAAGTGTGCGCATATATATATATATATATATATACGTGTGTATACAAGCCGATCGACGAAGGGTTTATCAGTCGCCGCGGATGGAAAGCTCTCTTGTCATCGTCGCTTCCTCTCTCGCCTTCATCACCTACACTCCATCTTTTCTCCGATGTTTTCATTCTCTCTCTCTCTCGTCTTTATCTCTTATTCTCTCCTACGCGCGTGTCTACCGACACGAGGATCATTTATAATCTGCCGCTCAATGATTTCCTTATTAAAGCAATTGTCTAGTGGGATCTTTTGTAAAACTCTACTGTAGGAGATGTGATTTGACGCGGCGCTTGGGAATCGTGATAGGTTCTCAAGTCGATCGATAAGGTCGACGCGCGGACTGATTGTTTTTATTGATCTCGCTGCTGGACGAATTGTAAATCAGAGACTGTAACTATTGTCGAGGCAATTCTTAAAATTAAAGATAGAATATTTTGAAAGGTTCAAAAGGTTGAAAGCAAATTATTCAATTGTCATAAAGTGTGCGTCAATTCAAGTTTGAAACATTTCGTATATAAACTCGATTATCCAAACTCGGAATGAGTATATTCCCGATTTAGGTAAGTATACCGACGTCGCAAAAAGTAGCTGCCAAATGTCGCTCGTCTCGTATATATATATATATATATTTGGACATAAACGAGAGACCAAGCATTCAATTGATGCGCCCGCATTCTCATAGTCCCGCACTTTCGGCATCGACGCCGCGCGAGCTTAGAAAATTGGTGACGTGCGTGTGGCGGACGCAACGGCGCCGAGCCAAGTTTGATGCAATTTGCGTGCCGCCTAACAGTCATCATTCAATTAAGACCGATCCTTCGCGCATTGAGTTCATTTTGAAGTCGCCCGCGTCTAAAAGAATTGTGTTCTTTATTTTTGCAATTCACACATTTGTAATTGACCAACAATTTTGGAAGAATTAATGGCGATTTGATGGTCGTATACTTCGGTTTTATGTGTAGCTAAATTTTCACCAAAAATTATTCCGAGTCCACTCTTTTGATTTAATCAAAATTAACCATAATTCAAAAGCTATACATATTGTGGAAGTGATAAAAGATTAACATCTCAAGTAATTGATAGGCAAGCGTATAACGGAGCCATCGGAAATTATGTAGGTTAATTCATTCGGCGCTCCAATTTTAGCTGAGCGCGTCTACGCTAGTCCAAGATACGCTTTCCCGCAACGAATCTTTCGCGCCAAAGTGCCAAAAGCCGAATGTGTGTACTTTAATTTCACTTCTCGGCTCAGCGGCGCGCGGTTATACATGCATATATTGCGCGGCAGCGCCAACGTGCAAACCGGCCCTCCCGAGCTTTGAGAATCGAGCTTGCAGTTTACGTAATTAGAGAGAGGCTGGTGTATTTGCGCGAGGGCTTAGAACCGCTGCTCCAGGCTTTTAACGCTTCCCCTTGCAAGAGTCCATTTTCACTTTCAGAATCGCGCGAAAGTGGAGTTTTTTCTTTAAAAAACGGATGTGTAAGTATAGCTTTAAAAGAAACTTCTGGCTACGTGGAAAAGTGTGTTTTAATGATTGATGAATTATCCGCGGACGTTTAGTGTACCAGAAACTGAGAATATACATACTTTTTATTTCTGTATGTATATCATTGATAACGCTTCAACATTTTCAAAAAGTTTATTTTATAGAAATTTGGTTCTGACCAAATATTTTAATAAATATGTAAGGTCTAATAAATAATGAATCGACAACATGCATTAACAAGGCTTTCGGCATCGATGACCAAATTGAAGCGCAAAACTATTCAATTTCAAACTGCAGGCACTGCACACACACAAAAGCTAGTCTAAACGCTACCGCATTAGCATCATTAATTCTCATTATAAATTCGAAGCATAAATTAGTACCGAAACAATAGCAATTACATCGATAATAGCACCCATTTTTCACCGCCTCGATAACCGAACAAAAGAACCAACAACAGCCGATCGACGCTTCGCATTCCTCGGCATTCAACTCATCATCTCTACATATACGAGCACCGCGACAAGGAGTATACTGTAAAAGCCGTCGCT
Source organism: Megastigmus dorsalis (assembly GCA_900490025.1). Taxonomy (NCBI): domain Eukaryota; kingdom Metazoa; phylum Arthropoda; class Insecta; order Hymenoptera; family Megastigmidae; genus Megastigmus; species Megastigmus dorsalis. The sequence continues at coordinate 45,602 of UELU01137423.1, forward strand.
TACTTGTATTGCTCCAAGTCATCATAGGCCGCATTATTAATAATAAAAATAGTTGTGAAAAATGTAAACGCACGCGCCTTTCAGTCGCGCTAATGTCACTCGTTGGGTCTGCCATTGTGTGTCGCGAGGTGATTCCGCGGGACCACCGACTAAGGAATGAGATTCTCTCTCTCTCTTACTCTGGGAAGTGGGAGGAGACAATGCGCTCTGAATGTCGGGTACATATACGAGTGTTCCTTGCTGTGATCGAAAGTTCTTTTGAGGTTAGATCCTCCTGGCTTTTGTTGGGATTGAATTATCGAGTTTCCAAGGTAGTTATTCGAAGCAATGATGGTTCGGAGATTAGTTTTAGCGGATATTTGCGTTACTAACTTTAATCAGAAATTATGCATCGTAATGAAGTCATCTTGCATATGCACTGGCTTTCTAATTCAAGCTATAATGGTCGTTGGAAAATTCACTAAGAAAGTAAACAGTAAATACATATACTGATTTTCAATAATCATAGAATTTTAATTAATTCTTTAGAAAAACGTGTCGAGCGTCGAAACCAACGTTCAAAGTATCAATAACTCAAATAGTCAGGTCAAAAACAAAGTACGCATAATTTCGCTATACGGTTACCTATTTACATCCTAAAACATCACTCCAAACTCTCGTAAAGGAAAAAACCCCCCGCTTTTTCCAAACCAATAAATCAAAAATTCGTTCTACACTCTCGAAGCGCAAAAAGCGCGCGGATTCCTAACCTTGTTTCTTAGCCGACAAAAATCCACCCGACCACCTAACAAGTCATAGAACGCCCTATATATGTATATATATAAAGCGAGTGTCCACGCGAATCGCTTACAGATACCACACGACTCGCTCGGCGTATTATACGAGCGGATTCATTACTAATCGCTGGCCTCGATATTATAAGCGCGTCTAGTGGTATAGACACGCGCGGAGGAAGAATGAAAGAGGAGAAAAAAAAAAAGAGAGCGTACGGTAGTGCGCTAGAAGCCCATTGTCCGCAATCATACGCGCGTGTGTCTATTGCCTCTATATATGAATGACGGACGCTATATGCTGCGCTTACAGCACCGCATGGACGCGACAAGAACAAGGTTACGGCGACGCGCTTATTAATTCGCTCGGTCCATTTTATAATACAACAGCCGCGAGTGATTAGCTGTCGGTGGATGCAGAAGGACAAAGGAACAAAATGCAGATGCTGCGCGCTAAGCTGTCTCATGACGGGGGAGACGCCCATAGGCTCGGTCAAAGCGAGTATAGTTACTTTGAAGCGCATTGTGTAGATTTTTACTCGGCAGCCGGTGGATTTATGTGCGTTTTCCGAGCGATCGAGTTGGAGCGATATTTCGCGTTGACGCGACGCTATGCGTGGAAAATTCTGCGAGGTGATTTGTCGGCTGCGGTGCTGCGGTGCGGGCATACGTATAGAGGTATCGAATAATACCTATATAGCCTTTGAGAATTCAAATTTTTCGCATTAAGATATTGTTGACATTTGTCGTTGCGAAACGCAGAGTCTTTTGTGCGGAGGAAAAATTACTTTTTCTCGGGAAAAAGGAACTTTTTTTTGCGTAAATTATGCACTGCAATAATTTGTTTCTTATCAACACTTCTTTAGCTGTGGGTAATAACACATATGGATGCTGTAAAAATAGTCAATACAAGGAGCGACATCTAATAGTAATAAATTATAGACTTTGAAAGATAATTTGTAAGATGAAACGTGTCTGATAAGCACTTGTTGACGGGCGTATAAAAATACATGATATACATGAAAGTGATTTGAAATATTATACGTTATAATAAAGGAGAAGAATTAGCCGGTCCCTTCTACAAGGGTAAAACAATTCATAAACGGATATGTTTGCTTATGGAAAATTCTCTACAAACGAAAATCAAATATACGTTCGAAACGAACGTTAAAGATGACTTTGTAAAGGACAAGAGTATTTCTGCGCAGTTGCGTAGCAGCAGACTGTAAGTTAATGAAAAAAATTTTTCATCAAAGAGCAAGGAATTTTCTAATTTAAAAAAATATTAGCTTAAAACACGAGCCGGCCGCGGCAGTGCGAGAAACGCGTTCCTCTTTGTCAGCGCTTTGAGAGCGCACTTTATTTTTATGCCACTATATACCCGTGTCCCGCAACAACACAGGCGCGCGCCTTTCGAATTCATCCTTTACAAGGAAGCCCAAGAGAGTGAGAGATCGAAACCGATATCTTAAAACTTGTCGGCGTGGAAAAAAGAAGCTCAGCTGGCGCACACGTGTGGACGCGCCTCGAACCCATCGAAATTCTCCTTTACCGCGGTATCCGCGACAAAAAAAGAACCTCCCATTAAGCGCCGTGTTATCGGCGCCTGCGAGACAAATTAAACGACCAACCTTATCTCTGACGATCGCGCGCGAACACACGCGACGCGAGGAATCCGCAATAGCGACGAGAATGCGACGAACCGCTCGCGTATATATAAAATTACCATAACTCGGCGTAGCAACGACTCCGCGAACTCCCTATATACCCGCCACCCAACAACCAGTCGCTAATTCTAATTGGCATAAATTCTGCCGTTGGCCGGGTGTGTAAGCGGCCTCGCTAATGTCCTTTCCACCGATCGTCCGACGCCCACGATAACGGCTTCGTACCGAAAGAAAGGGGAAAAAAAGAGAGTATGCGACACGAGGCGATATCGTCATTACCATATCCCTTTCATGCGGGGATCGATCGAGAGAAAAAGTGTCGCCACGCGATCTACATCTCGATCCTGGCCCAGCAGCATCCGCGTGTGTACGGCTTGTCTTACCCATTGATATTCCTCGGGCGGCGAACGCGCGCCTGTATATTATGCGTGGGTCGCGAGTTTATTTCGAGTACGAGAGAGAGAGAGAGAGAGAGAATCGGAGATTCATGTGCATGTGTGTGTGTGCGGTTGTATAAGCCAAATAGGCCGAGAGGCTGCATTAACGCCACGGAGTCATGCCCGCCCTATACGATGCGGGAGCGAGAAACTCATAATTTAACCGTAGAGGAAAACTCGGAGTAAGAGAGGCGAGAGTGAGAGGAGCTTGTACAAACAACTGGATTCCTAGATGAGACCTGAGGCGCTTACCGAGGATAGTCGAGATGTTGGATCGAGTATCGGTAGAGAGTATTGTATCCGTGATTGAAGAGGTTTTTTTTTGTTAATAATAGAGTTTATGTAAATGTGATGCTAAAAATAATGAAGGGAGTTTTTGTCGGTGGTAGACCATCGTAGGTACTAATTATTGGTCATTTTTTCGTTATATTTACAATATCATAGCAGCAATTTGATTCTTTATTATAATTGTATACCGATTTTCATGTGACTAATACCTATCTTGTACTAAATTAATTATTAAAACTATTTATCCTGTGCTAAGCTTACTAAGCTTAAATTAGTCTCACGAGTTTAAATGGAGTGACCAAGAAATCGTATATTTTTATTGTTTTAAATGAAAACAAAAGGAATATTAATGTTCGAAAATAATGAAAATAAAGTTAGATTCATTCTGTTTTTTTATTTATAAAGTAGTTCAGCTAATTTTATAAAAATAGTTGCGACTATGCAATTCCCAATAAGAAAAAAATCGCTATCTACACGATATTTCAAATGATGTTTTGGGTCGTTGGACTGGTGCAAAAGCGCCAGAGTGTGGTCTTAACGTCATATCTTCGTAACAGCTATAATGACTCGTTAGTGGATTTTAGCGAGCATAAATCCAGTATAGCACTCGGTGTGCGTGTATACATTGCCGCAACCGCGACTGCTACATCAATACATATCCATACGGACGGTATTTATGCACGCGTCCTAGGTGAAAGTTAAATAATGCGCGCGTCGGTATAACCTTTTCAAAGACACGTCAAAACCCAGCACTATACGCGTGTGTTTGTTTGCGGCGTTCTCTCGAATTACTGTATATATGCATTGCCGGCGCTCCTAATTAACACCCGCGTCCGGGAAAGAGGTTTTTATTTTCTCCCTATACCACGTCTCTAACTGCGTTAACACACGGATGGACGATCTCTCGCAATGTCGAGAGAGAGAGAGAGATGCTGGAAAATACTTGTAGAGTTGTCACACGGAGAGTTTATTTTGCGCGCGGTTCTCCGTATATATATTTGCTCGGAGATAAACGCTCTGTAGATGCTGCGTATTTGCATTCGGATGAAAGAGTTCGTAACTGAGATGTTTTGATTTGTGACTCGGTGGGTATAAGCGATCGATGGAGAATGTTGAATGATATCGATGGGTCGCGTTGATTGAGACATTGTTTATTAACGAGAGAAGGTATTCACTGATAATTATGCAAGAGAAAAGTTACGCGAGGATAAATCACAAGGGGGAATCCATTTATCAGCAAAATAGTATATAGATAAAAGGAAATTGGAGAAAGACGTGTAACGAAGAATCATGACGTTATGTATATCGGTATACCAGACAAGCTGCAATAATGGCACAAGGAAACGTGCGCATAATATTTGTAATTTTAGAGAGGATAATTCGAATTTAATATCCATTCAACTAAAACATGTCGATGTATTTTATTTATATATACATGCATTCTGGACAGAGCGCAATACAAATCCGACATACGCGCATACGTTAGAGGCTTACAGAAAGATCCTTCAAAGACACACACACCGCGAAAGTGCAGCACACAACGACGCCTTGCGTATTTTCCATATCCTTATTATTAGCGGCGAGTCATCCTGACCTCTTTCCCTCCAATCCACAGCAGCGTAGCACTCCCTATTTGCATTCAGAACACATACCTCGTTAATTTTTATCGAATACTCGCTCCACACCGATAGATAAACAAAATCCCCTTCGGATGACTCGACTACCATGCGTTCGATTACTTGTACCGATTAAAATGATCCTCGAAAACAACGACGAACTGCATAATTGCATCTAATCTATATAGAAGAGGGTGAATCGATTTTCTTCCTTCTATCTCCCCCCCCGAAACAGCAAACATTCATTACCGAGCTGGCAGCAAATTGTAAAATATTACACACAGGTGAATTTTGAGGAAACGCATATTCCAGGGCCTCCGCGCGCCGGGGTGATTATTATACCGATCGCAACTACACAGCAGCCAGTTAATGGTCGGACGCCGCCGCGCGCGCGCGGATAGCCTACCTTGATACGTTATCCCGCGCATGTATAGCGTCTAACGACTTAATGACGGGAATTCGCCACTTACCGACTGCTGCTGCTCAGGCTCTCCCCCCTCCCCCCGTCTCCGTATACACATATATCTCGTTCCCCTACCCATTTTTCTTTTTACCTTATTTTCACTCCTTCCCCCAATCTATTTCTTATTCTTTTTCTTGTAGGTTATCTCTCTGGTCATTAGTCTATGGATAATAAACAAAGCGTCTTGGATGGTCGATTTGCGGTTATACCATTCATTATGCATTCTATATATAGAATGAAAAGGGGGTGGCCTGGAGTTTAGACGATTTGCATTTTAACGATGGTTCGAGCACAAATAATGCGATCGATTAATTGTCCGGCTTTGAAATGTTTAATGAAATACTGTAGATAATAATTTAGTTAATTAAAAAACTTCGTATTTGAATGCGCTAATATCTGATGTAGCACTCACAAGTTTTTAGACTTTAATATAATTTCAATAGAAATGATTATATTAAGGTTTGATTTGATTTAAATCTGAGAATAATTGTGCGAAATTTCTGATAAAGCCTAGTGAATTCATAATAAAACGATTACGAGAGTAAATATTCACAGCGAAATAAACGTTACAGTTAGTTCGAAAACGATACAGCAGCGTAGGCGTAACGGGTCGACAAATTTAAAACGTACACGATTTCGTTATTCAAATTCGCTCCGGTAGCTAAATATTCTCTCGATGCGCCAGACTATAAGTGAATCCACTTAAGCGTTTCGAGCCCTCCCTGGCAATAAGTAAAAAGCGGTTAATCTAGATCGAACCGACTTTTTATTTTTGTTTTCTCTAAAGTCATGTCTACTCACAGCATAATCACTATGGTCGCACGCTCGACAACAATGGATCCCACAATGGCATAGCGGTACGTCACGTAGTTATAACTTCTACTTTCGCGCTCTCCAACACCTACGCACCGCAACTTTATACTTCCTGCTTTTATTATACACAGGCGACGTTTAAGAATGCCAATGCGCGTAACGGCTCGCGTGGTACAAATTAGATTTTTCTTCTCTTTTTCTATTTTCCCCATCTTAAATGACGTTTCAATCAGGTGCAACACGCCGCTGCAGGTGCGACTAAGTGCATATTTTCGTCACACGCACACACACGCGCGCACTACATTGTTCGCTGTCGTTCATCTTTTTTTGTTTTTGCGTTCTCGACCACACGGGTATTTCATATTTCCGCATATGTACACATACATTGTTACACCGATCACAGCGGTGATATTGGCGCTCGCGTGTTTTTGTAGCTCGAACTGCTGAGCCACGTTTTTATGTAATCCTGGCCGCGGCGGGATCCTCTTCGCTGGATCCGCCAAGACCAAAGTCAACGGGTAGACACGTACAAGACGTCAAGTCGTGCACATTCGACTGATTAGACGGAATTTGGCATCTCGCTTTTTTTTTTTGTGTTTCGCCTTGGCTCGTCGAGATCGTCGGTGCTAGGTGACTTTCTTATTCGTTTAAGGATGGTGCGAGATAAACGTTGCTCGTCGTGGTTCGATCGAGCGTGAACATAGTGCGGTTACTCATTCAAGAGATTTTATGTCTGGGCGAAAATTCGTGAAAACCAGATCGATCGTTAAAAAATGGAGGTTAGTAATCTATAGTTGGAAACGGTATTGGCTATGGTGTCCGTGTGTCTTTATCAGCCAATTTGAACAGTGGCACGAGGAGCATCAATGTTTAAAAATAGCTCGAAATTGTTACGTAAATATACATCGTATAAGCGCTGCCGGAAATTTACGCGAAAAGTTTAAAATACATTGTAATTGTTAGTTGTTATATTCATTTACGTACATAAATATATCCATGTATAGCGTTCGAGAGATCCAGACAATTTATTGCACCTTGTTTATAGCGCTCGATTCTCACCATTGGAAATTTATTTATACTTTGATTTAATAAATTTAATGTACGACTTTGTTGGCGTCGCACATGTAATGTTCTGCGACTTAACGGGCTATTTCGGTACTAGCATTCATGAAATATAGTGGTATTCCGTGCATGACATAATAACTGTGCAGTTAACACGTGTAACTAATAAGATTTACAATTGTCAATCAGATAATATTGTTGCGACAGAGGTAATAATTATGCAGAATGTCAGTTTTTTTAAATGCCTGCTTAATATTTTTAACCTAATCTCGTTTGCTACTTATTTTCAATTACGATGATTGAGATTTTTCGTTGTTCCATTTCTTTAAATGTATGCTTTCGATCGATTACATTCTGTGCTCGCAGAAAAGAACCGGATATCTTTATTATTTTGTAAGAATGATTCCTTTTGCTAGAATAGAAACTTTTGTCACGAGAAAATGAAAGTCATGCACGATTCTTCAGAAAAAAAATAATTATTAACAATCATTTGTGAAAAAAAATGGAAATACAAAAAGTCAGTAATAATTTTTAGATTTACAGTACGTCGAAATCCATTCAAAAACAGCTATCTAACTAAATTGATTAGCTACTTCCTGAAGAACGAAAGCAGCGATTATTTTCCCATTATGTCTCGCTTTTTCAATAACAGCGAAAAAACCAAAATGATATTTCTGCAATGCTCATCGATGCAATTCCCATCGCTCCTATCCAATAATTGCAATTCCAACATTTCCTTCCGAGCATTCCTCTCTAATAAAAGTATCCTCCCTTAATCCAACACCAACACAAAAAAAAATATGAGCAATCCACAACAATTAATGAGTCTCGACACTTGGTCTGTTGTATACAGAACGAGAAAACGTCGACGCTGAAATGGCAGGATTACGTGGTGATCGGGCTAGTGCTACTGATCTCGGCTGGTATAGGCGTCTACTACCGCTTCACCGGTGGTCGACAAAAAACGGCCGAGGTGAGCTTTTCAGGTTTATCTTATTATACACGCGCGCCGCGTCGGCAAAGACAGCTAAGGAATATTAGCTTCTCGATGCCTATCGTGCACATACACATAGCGGTTGGCTGCCAATGCGAGTAACGAGTTAATCGGTTATAAAGAAGCGATAGATGCTATTCGCATAATTCAAGTTCCCGAGAGCGAAAAGCTCATTCGTTCGCCTTTTATAATGCACCTCTTAATCTAACCGGAAAGACTACTATGACTTCTGTTTTCTTGCTTTATCGCGCGGCTCGGCATTTTTACACCTGGTATTCAGATACCAATAAATCATTGTGATTTCTCTTTGGATTTTTCTACGCGATCTGATGAGATTTATATATCATTAAAAATAGTTAACGGTTAAACATTTATTTAACAGAATATACAATCTATCGGTTTCTTCGAGTACATAAATTTAGAATTTCTCTCCGTAACGTAACAAGAATATGAAATGAAAAATTGGAAATACCTAGAAGTAATTTGCACAATGTTCAAAACTCGCCGAGGTAAACTATTTCTCATAAACAACGGTTATTTTTCACTGCAAATTACGTGGAAATGAGTAATGGTAGCATTATTAAAATGTCCCCGCGTCGTTCACTCTGCCTTTTAATTACGGCCCGTAAAGAGCCTTATTAAAGACTTAATCAAGACGTTTTATTGCCAGCCGCATAGACTCGCCTCTAGAGCCCGGTGCACAATCGTGCACCCTATGTATAACCTGTACACATACGTTACGACACACCTAACGAAATGTTTACGAGCCTTTAATGCCTTATCTCATTGCGCGCGTGCACTGCACCTAACTCAATCGGCGGCATCGCCGTGCAGGTCGATTATTTTCTCCTATACGGCTACGGGGATACAATTGAGACATCGGAGCGATGCGCGACTCGCTCTTAAAGTCGCAAAGAAATATCGCGATGCGACAAACTAATTGGCGGTGGATGTATATATATTTTAATTGGCTTGGTATGCCAACAGGAATATTTCTCGGCCAATAGGTCGATGAGCATCGTGCCACTTGGCATAGCCTTGATGGTCTCCTTCGCCTCGGCAATCAGTATGCTGGGCATAAGCGCCGAGATTTACGCCTATGGCACGCAATTTGTCATACATTACATTGGCTGTGCCTTCGCGACCGTCGTCGTGGCTTACTTCTACCTGCCCGTCTTCTTCGAGCTCAACAACGTGAGCGTCTACGAGGTGAGCGAACTTTCCATTGCAGTTATACATTGTTGAGTGTACACCGATCGATCCTAGATCTCTTTGGATCTGAAGGGGTGAGAAGTCATGCGTTGATTGACTAGAGTTGATATAAGCACTTGGTTCGTGTACTAAATAGTACTCGAGAAAGCTTTATGTTATGTTATGATTGGTGTGTTAGGGTCGAGAGATCATTAACACGAGCACTCCGTGCAAAAACGGTTAGTATCTCCAATATGTTGCAGAAAGTATAAGCAACAGATCACAAAGCTATTGCCTAGCAATTGGCCATATTTGTATAATTTTCGGTTAGGCGTGGTAGCAGTATGTTGACAATATATTAGATGAAGCATTACCAAAATATTGATGATATTTTCAAGTTAAAAAAAATTTATGTTAAAATTTATTACTATCGTATGTTAAGGTTATTGAATGCTAATATGTTGTTTCATACAAATTTTTTAGATCTCGAAATTTACCAATATATTGGCAATATTTTAGCAATACTTCCTCCAATATATTATTCATACTAACTATTTTCGCGGATCAAAAAGAGTAAACTTTTTCTCTTTTTGTTTTAAATTTTGATATTGAATTCGTTAATAAGTAGAAAGCATGAATTTACGCATAATTCTGAAGTATTAACTTTTTACTAATTATAATATATATAAAAGATTTAAAAGTAGAGTAGAATCACGATAAATAATTAAAGCAATGTTAGATTTAATCTGTTATTTTATTTATATGTAGATTACTTATGCGACGTGCTCTTAAGTAATTAGAAACTGAATCCATGTACATATATCTTAACTAGAGTAAAATTTTACTCAATAAAATTGAGTATGTACTTGCAAATATGCGTGAACAGTAACGTAAAGTGGCCACTAGGGAAGTAGAATGAAAAATAGCTCTTTGCACGCTATTTTCTAAACAGGTAAGCGCGTGCAATGTCACGAATCATCCTGAATTAACGTAAACGCAAATTACCGCTAAAACGCTGTTTCATATAGTCGTCATACGAATTAACTGACAGGATTTTTCGAATCAAAGTTACGAGTGCAAGGTTATAAACTTCGACACTTAATACAGTAGTTACGCACGTGGTTACAGTTATACGTTTCAAAACCACTGGGAAATTATGATTTCCTTTCTTCGCCAGGATACCATTGAACCTCAAAAAGATTCCACAAAAGAATAATTATTTTGTATAGTATCTGGAGAAGAGGTTCGGTGTAGCAGCGCGACTTGCAACGAGTCTGTCCAACTTCACGCAACTAACTCTTTATACCGGTGTGGTCCTTTACGCGCCATCTCTTGCGATCGAAGCCACCACAGGATTGTCCAGCAAGTTAAGTATCATATTGGTAGCTGTATTCTGTATATTCTACTCATCGATCGGTGGTATAAAAGCCGTACTCGTCACCGATGTCTTCCAAGCGGTGCTGATGTTTGCCTCGCTCTTCTGCATTATGGTGGTAGCTTCCAGTGAGATCGATGGTGGATTGGCTCGGGTTTGGGAAATCGCTCAGGAAGGCGGTCGCATTCAGTTCTTTGAGTGAGTTTACCAAAATAATAGCTGACTAGCGAGACCCTACTGTATTTTGTGTGACTGTCCATTTTCTGCCTAATTTTGTTCACATCCTGATCTTTCTCAGCCTTATCATAAAATTACCATGATTTGTTTCGATCTTTCTTTGCACAAAATTTTACAACCGATTGTTGCAGCTTCCGGACAGATCCGACTATACGTCACTCTTTTTGGTGCTTAACAATAGCTGGCTTTTGTTTATTCTGCTCGCTGTACGGCGTAAACCAGGTCGAGGTTCAACGTCTTAAGACTGTAAAGTAAGTCTATATCTACTGCTGCATTTCACAGATATTTCCAACAATGAAAGTATTTACTTTTTAGAAAAGTGATTTTACTAAACATTATGGTTCATCGCCATTACTAGATCCTTAGGAGCTGCACGCCTGGCATTGTTCCTAAACCTTCCGCTGCTGATGTCCTTTGGCCTGACCACATCCTTCTGCGGCATGGTCCTTTACGCCGTTTACAAAGACTGCGACCCTGTGGCAACCGGTGAAATTGAGTCACATGATAGAATAATGCCTCACTTCGCCGCAACGAAGATGGCGATCTATCCAGGTCTAACTGGACTCTTCATCGCTGGGATCTTCAGTGCCAGTCTCAGTACCATATCAGCCATGTTGAATTCCTTAGCTGCTGTGTTCCTCGAGGACTATGTCAAGCGCGTCTACACGAGATTAGGCAAAACCTTTCCTGCTGAAAGAGCTACTCTACTTGGCAAAATACTGGCTGTAGTGAACGGTTGTATAAGCGTGGCGATTGCTTTCATAGCCGACAGCTTAGGCAGTTTGGTAGTAGTGACCATTTCAATAACTGGATCTATCTGTGGTCCAGTTCTCGGTATCTTCACGCTGGGCTTGTTCTCCGAGGGAGCTAATGAGAAAGGAGCAATCTTCGGCATGGTGACAGCTCTGGGAACGTGTATGTGGGCGAGCTTCGGCCATCCGAGGCCCGTGACTCCGATGCTTCCAGTTCATACAGATGGATGCAATTTTACAATCGTTTCGCAAGTCGACGAGTGAGTATGATTTTTCTCTTCTTTCCATTTTGTAAAATCTCAGTATAGATTTTTGGTGCCATTAGGGGAAAATGGTATACAAGAATTCTTAGTGATAAGTCCTAATGTTCTTTTTTTGAAATCAGATTTTTAGAAAAATAAACGTATCTGGGTTTTATAAACTATTATTCATTTCATCAGGAAATTGTAACATCAAAAACAGTCCAACTACTTAATGGTAATGTTTTCAAGGCTTGTCTTTGATTGCGTTAAATTGCAATTATTTTTGAAGTTATTAAGTAAGAATGACATGCAGAATAGAAAGTATTTAGCATGGTAAAGGAGTTCGTTTAACTTTTATGACTGAGTCATTAAATTGTCAAATGCAAGTCGTGTAAAATCGGATAGCGCCTCTGCAATACGCAATTTTTCAAATAGGTTAATTGCGAACTTCCGAGACGCAGATAATAGGAGTTCCAGAAAAAGGAGGCTATGTCAAATCCAATGAGCATTGTCGGACCATTATTCACGCTAATTCGAACGCTTTTAAATCCACACAATAAAAATTGCTCCATCGGGTGTAGAAAAAAGAAACGGCCTCCCGGAAATCCGCAATTCTTTGTAACGGTATTCCCTTTAAAAAACAAATACGAGTTCCTACAAATGTTGTCACCTTTTCAGTGAATCAACAACTGCGTTACAGTGTCTATTGCATTTTGACAAATAATACCGATATCGAGATCAATTTCCGGTTTCTAATTAATCTACTGCATAGCTCATTAATCCTTTCAGATAATATAATGGTAATGTGTACACAGAAAAATGTTACACCGGTTAGAACCATTTATTTTGAAATACTATTATTTGTTTATAGGTAGTTAATATTTTATAATGATTTTTTAAAAGTTATTATGCATCATTCACAAGGTCTACAATTACGATGCAAAGATACTTGTCTGCCTATTTTAGTTCACCAAATATATATTAATAAATTTTCCTATGCCTTAAACTTCACATAAACACTTCTTGAGCGACAATAAAAACGATAAAAAAAAATCTAATTTCAGAGCACCTAAGGATCCGAGCGAGTTCTTCTACCTCTATCGGCTCTCCTACATGTGGTACAGCCCTATGGGCTTTTCAATCACGGTAATAGTGGGCTACTTGGCGAGCATCATCGTACGAAAGTTCTCGAGTGGCATGCCGATCGAGCCCGATCCAAGCCTCTTCACGCCCATTTTGGCGCAGATGATAAGAAAGCGGCGAGCAGACGCGGCAAAGACCAGCAGCAGCCAGGTGTTCGCGCTAGAGGAGACGAGGGATGGGAGGCGTAGACAATGACTACCGCGTGACGAGGGGGCACCCGGCGAGATCGAAGTCGGCAAGCTGCCACACGGCAAGGAGCCGGTCGACTTCTGGCAGGACACCTCGTATCACGCTTTTCACGATTTCGGAGGCGACGGCGAATAGACACTAATGCGTTTAATGTTGAATCGATATTGGTCCGATACTTGAGCCAAAGATAAAGTAACTAATTATATGGATTTTATCCATTGGGTTCTGAGCTCTGTAGTAATGATTTTAATAGCAAACGAATTTGTGCCAACTTAGATGTACCGCTTTTAAATTCGAGATCAGATGGTTGAAATGCGTTAAGGATTTAACTTTTTAAAGAATACGTAGATTAGAAAGTGTTTTCCTTTCAAGAGGTGTGACATATATGTCATGCTAGGGATTAAATACTGTTATGAATATATGAATGTGCATATGTGTAATATTTCTATATAAGTATTTGTAAACTATTTTCAATATTAATATTAATGAACTGCAAATCTAGTATCATTCCGATGTTTGACTGTCAAAGCATTTTTACAAAAACAGTTTTTAAATTAGGTGTTTTCTATATTATTCGTCATGTTAAATGTTCTTGCTCATTCACACGATTTTACTTGAGGTATCGAATTATATCGTGAATTTGACAGTTTTATATCAATCTGTAAATTGCACTTTTTAAGAAAGTGTGTGAAATAGTCTGTTATAAATCAATTATAACATTTGCTCTTTTAAAAAATAAATAGATAGACAATGTACTAAGTCTTTGCAATATAAACACAATACAAGTATTATAAAATTTATTTTATTTTATTTCGGAGGTTGTACTTGAAAAATACATAAATGTAATTCTTAAATAGTTAAAGATATTTTAAATTATTTTTAAGCGTTTTACCAGAGCTTTTCAGCATGTATAATATTTCTTAGGTGCAATATCCTTCTCTGTATGAAAATTTTATAGGATATATTATACAATGTCTTTGTTTTTAATAAATTAACTTTATTACTTACAGACAATACGGACAATAGTAACCACTAGGTAGATCGTTAAGATAACTCACCTGAAACAGAAGCAATAAAAAATAATTACTACAAGTGCCGTAAATTTATTGTTTAATATCATAACGTACACATAAAAGTAAAAAATGAAAAAGTCTATAAAATAAATTTCAACTATTGCTGTAAATAAAATGAATTTAATTACATTTTAGTAGAAAACTTAGAAAGGTCAATTTTCCAATATTTTAATTTCCTTTTTTCTTTTTAATTTTCTTTTTATTTCATTTAACCATGTAGAAATTTTATAATTGCGGTACAAGAGTTTGATCTCAACTTTACAATAACATTAGTATAATTTTTTAAGACCAACGCTACAATACACTTGAAAAAGAAGTCTCAGAAAAGTTTTATTCTTTTTTTTCCCTTGAATTAACATTTTCCTCGAACTCCGCTTATTAATCTACCATAATACGCGTAAACATAAAAAAAAAATATTCAACTCTTGCGCAATATTTCCATCTTCGAGTTATTCTTCCCCACAGTGAAAATCAACCTCCCGGAACCTCAAACCGTTATGACTTTCCTACGAACAAATATAAATTCATACCCTCGTAAAATTTACGGAGCACATGAAAAGCCCGTTAAAAAAAAACGAAACTAAGGAACAAAACCCAAAACCATAAAAAGCCGCAACGTAAATTTGTTCAAAGCCCCCTCAACGTTTGACTAATCCAATTACAAACTCGCCTCTCACCGCGATGAGAAAACACTCAATACGAAACATGAATCACGCATCTAAATATGTATATATATATGTGTGTGCGCTAAAGATCCGTGTTGGTTTAGCAAATGAAAATTTAAAATTATTAAATCTCCAATAAATTGTACTATTAGATTAAAGTGTAATTGATTTTAGCAGAAAAATTATAGGTATTATTTGCTTCAACAAGTATCGGACAAAAAGTTTTTAATTTAAAGACTCCATTATTCTAAAAAGCTTTGAGTATACCGTGAAGACTATACTTTCACAAATTATGATTAAGTAATAAAGTCATACAAAAAAATATAGATATCGTTTCATTATTTAAACAGAAGAAAAACAGAATATTCTGAAGTATCCTATCTATATAATAAGAATTAGTCACGGGAAGAGTTTATTCGATGAGCAATGGTGTCTCGGAATCCCCAGATATTCGGGTGACCAATAATAAGTCAAACCAATCCAACAGGGACTGCGCACAACTCGAAATAGGCGCGGCACACCAAAAAGCAAGAGAGCGCGAACCCCTCTATTAAACACGCGTGTACTTACGCACACAGAGAGAAAAACAGCTCGCGCGGAAAGTAGAAAAAGCCATTAAGGGGTTGGCTTTAGAGCGCATAAAGTCACGCGCGTCTCGAATTATCCCCAGTGTATTACAAACGAGTCTAAACCTCGCGTACACGTGTGTGTACAAGAAGGAGAAGGAAGGACATGTACACGTCGTGTAAGGTGGCGCAGGTATGACGCGTGTGTGTGTGTGTGTGTGTGTTCACGAGGCGTGGCCCACCCTCCGAGAGAAACCGGACCTTGGATGCGTGTAATATTCGATACATGGGGTGCTGGCCGCTATTAAAATGATTAACTTTCGTTTTCTGCCTCCTTATTTTCTTCGTCTCTTTTTTAGCTGCTTTGTTTTTGTTCTCTTTGCATAGGAAAGGTGAGCTGTCCATTTAATTAATTGTGGCGCTGAGATAAACGCGACTGGGCGCGATGAATTCTTTTTTTTTTTTTATGATGGTCTTTGTGTGTCATTGGGGAATCGAGTTTCGAGGTGAGATGCTGCAGCTGATTGTTATACGAGGGCTTTTGGGACAGATTCATAGTGAGAGTTTTGACCTTTTTGAGCGAAAGATAATATAATAATAATAATACATTTCTTCACTGATTATATTAATATTCAGAACTTTAGTATTTCACGACTTTATTTTATAACCTTGCCTTATACAAACGCAACTTAAGTATTTGAGTTTGTACACTTTTGCCTATAACAAATTAGTTTGTTAAAAAAATACTTCCTGAGTTAGAAAGAAAGACGCATCGAATATCGCAATCGATATCCACATATGGCAATTTTAAGTGCCCCCCAGTAATCACAGTTAAAATTAGTCCACGTCAAAAAAGAACAGCCTTGAATATAAGCCATTATGCAGTGCGCGCGCGCAGTCAAGGTTAAATCGAGCCATCATAAATCTTACCCTATACCGCTGGAGGACTAATTTCACATACACGCAGCAGCAGCAGCATCATCGGCAGCAGTACAACATAACCCCTCAAGAAACATTAAAACGCAGCGGTAGAGAGAGAAAAAAAAGACTTTGGACTCCCCCGCGAGTCCCAACGAAAATCGATCTACACACACACGCTCAGGTTGATTAACAGTCGCGCGTTCTGGCCGCAATAACCATTTTCTCCCGCAGCCCATAAGAGGGGAGAAACTGGAAGTTTAGGAAATTAAGTGGCTTTATACTGGAGAATCCCGACCATATGTCTCTGGGCCAACAATTATTTCGCGAACTCACCGATGACCAGGCGCATATGGATTTACCGAGAAAAGAGGCTTATACCACACGACGGCGGCCCATTCACGCCTCCATGTCTCTCTGTGTGCAGTGTGTGAGTTTTTGCTTATGCCGCAGTCATGCTCGGGCACTTTAAGTGTAGAGCAATTGGACTTATCCGATTACGATATTTGATTGCTTTTAGCTGTCGAATAAGCGCCTAAGTTCGATCTCCAACGACTTGATGCGTGTGCGGATTATTATAAAAAACAAAAAAATATTTACGTTCTGGTGATTTTTTTATCGGGTTAAAATTTTTACTTTGTTTTGATGGGATGATATAAAAGAGGATTTCGTTTATGAGGCCTGACGAGAAAATTGAATAGAGCTTTTACATACGCTGCAGTTTCAATGTTATAAAAAAATAAGCTATTAGAAATTTGTCAATAATAATTCTTTTATCGTAAAAATATTTATATTCCCCCTTCTATTTGAAATCAATTACGTGTTCAGTTATGGAAATTGAATATGATTGAAATATGATTAAAATATAAATAGAAAACTAATTTTATATTATGAGTTTTAATTTGTACAGTTTCTTTAGTTCCGATGTACTAAGCAAAATCACGAGTTCGCGAAGCTTATATTATCAACCAGAAAACAAAGACAAAGTTAAATGATTCACATCATATCTCAATCACTAAACATAATCACGCGTCTAGCATATACAAAAAAAGCCGCATACAAGATGACTCGGTCACAATTATGAATAACATACAGTCAATCAACTTAGTGACGCTGTAAACACGTGTATACACACCGTGTCCGAATATTTTATCCATCTAATAATCGCGTGTTATTATCTACATACACCAGCACTTTCTGTAATCCTACGTGTCAATCATCACAACAAAATACATCGCTCGACCGCAACAATATATAAGTTTTGCATAATCGACTAAATTAATCCCCCATTCATCGGCATCCGCCGACGCGATACACCACATCTTCATCGCCATTGTTTTCCCCACCAAACCCACAATTTATGCGCACACGCATCTAAATATTGTTCGCTACAAAAATTTTTTTTTTTATTATCAACGAAAAACGATCATATAAGGAGTATAACAAAACGAGTTTACCACGGAGGAAGAGATCAATGCCGCAGCTGCTGGGAAGAATGGAAAATCGTGAAGGTGGACGGTATATAGAGAGAGGATACTCATGAATGGTACGTTGACCAGCGGGGGCTCAACTCTCCTCGATATATCCACTCCCGCGATCTCTTGGGCTTTAGCTGGCATTCCGACGCTCCGTCCTGCTATGTGTACACTCGCGTATAGAAGCAAGATCCTGCTGTTGCTGCTGGTTACTCTGTGTGTGTGTGTGTGTACCGAGAGGAGGAGATATACTCACTGACTCTCTCTCTCTCTCTCTCACTCTCGAATGTGTGTTCGGGCCTGGATTTTGTGTTTTCGCAGCATAATTGCGAGGCGGAGATGCGCTACTGGGGATTGTTTTGCTTTTGAATTGCGTTTATTCAAGGTGGAAATTGAAAAGGATGTTTATTGGATGTTCATCGTTTTTCAGCGGAAGAATAATAAGCTGATGATTGCGGGAAGCGATTGATTGGCTTTTGAATGATAAAGTAGATGTAATTTTTATCGATATTAATAATTGAATAATTTTATAAATAAAAATAGCAAAATGGCAATATCCATGAAATGCTTGTCCGCGGACATTTGAATAATGCTTTATAAATCCTTTTACGATTAAATCCTGCAATAAAGTATCGCAATAATCTTAGAATACCAAAACCTTAACGCTCATCCGTATAATTGAATGTTTCCGGCCGAAAGAGCTTAGAAGCAATAAAATTAAAACGCGAAGTTTTACAACTTCGGTTCTTAACCACCGCATAGTAAGATATCAAATTTTATACGGCTTTATAGGATTTTAAATCAACCGAATAACGAGAGTAGCAGCATGGCTTCAACGGAAAGATGAAGAAGTCGAGTGGATTCGCCAATACGGCAAATGTCAAAAATTAATTTCGCTAAAAGCAGAGCATGGCGATAGCGTAACTGTGCAAGTACATTCGATAAAACGACCAAAGAAATAACTGTTCACTAATTCGAACAGTAAGATGTATATATATAATATAAAGGAGAAAAACATCTTCATCTGGCAATATTCCGACTTTTCAGGAAAAAAACTTGGTTTATGTTATGTTCGAAGGCACGTGTGTCAGGATGGTGAAAAACGCTGACGATATACGCGAAAGTAGTTTCACGGAGTTGTATACCGGGAGCGTGAAAATTCTCAGTCGCGAGAACAATAACATATCGCGCGTCCGAATTGCGGACAGATGGTAAGTATCAGCTGCTGCTACACTCGACTTTTAGTTTTGGCTCGCGCAGCAGTATAGCCGAGTTTCCAGATATTCTGACCTGTCAGCTGGTGCATATATATACGTACACAGAGTCGATACCGAGCGAGAGAGTCAAAGAATCGGGGATGTACTCCATACTCGTAAATCGTACGATTTGGTCTTTGTGGAGTCTCGATAGTGGAAGGATTTTGCAAATATGGAGATTTTGCTTTTCTTTGTTGCAGATGATGCATCATTGTTTCGCTTTGAAAGTTTGATGAATTCGCTCGATGAATACTGATTTATGTTACTCCTGGTAGATTTACGTACCGTCTGCGTGGGATGATCTATGCAATTCAGTTCGAGGAGCGAGAACTTCAAGCTCACGGATTGATATTAATGAAGGAGGAAGCGAATATATTTTTTGCGCGATGCTCTTGTGTTTGAATTAAACGGGTCGTTAGTCCTACTTAAAACCTCATTTTAATTTTGACACGTTGATGAATGGAAGTAATGAAGTACTTGGGGAAGCAAAATAGAACATTTCAATTGTTCCAGAAAAACACGCCGAATATAGAAGGGCAAATAAAAAGCTCACTGCACTCCACTTAATCGGACCCTATATACACTCCAAAGTACAATAAAGTAAACAGGCGAATTTCGCGCCTATTTGCGCGCGATGCATTTCTCTATCGAGTGCCGCGGCCGATAACCGATACAAAAACAGCGGCCCATGCATTATATTCTTAGCCTCGAGGATCATCATCGTATAATGTATATATACCTCGATATCAGTCCATCACGCGCGGGCAGCACTCGAGACTCAAAGCAAAGCAGATGCCCGGAGGCGGCGTGACGTCGGCCGACTACATAACCCAGGAGAGTGCAGTAGCCGCGTCGCTCGGCGAAAATAGCATTTCGCGCGCGCATTTTATATGTTTATGTATACGATATGGACTGGCGGTCTGCGGTTTTTGGCGTATATATGACGCGCCGAGAGCTGAAACCGCGAGAGATGCGGAGATTCGTAACCCGTTAAAAGACGCGGGATGGACGCGGTATGGCGACAGGAACTTCTGTGTGTGTGTAGACGTTGAATGTGAGACGGACGGAATCTTTCTTCCTTTTTGCATAGATTCTTCAAGTTCTTTTTGGGAGACGGTTTTACTATACGGAAATTTTATCACATTTTTATGATCTCGATGAAAGAGTAACTGATTTTTGAAAAGTTTATGGTCGATACCCAACTTTTTAGATCTTTTTAGACGCACGAATGAGTTCCTCTTGAGCGTCTTTGAAGTTCGGAAAGTTGCAGCAGCGGAAAAATTGTTTATGATGGCAGGGACATAGTGAGAATCTAGAGTTTAGTAGCTCTCACGCCGAGTTAGATCTCATAAAGAGAAAAATTGATGTCTTAACTATACCCCGCGCTTGTTATACGTATAACTGTCCGACGTCAAATGTCATTGGCTTAATTTCTAAAATATCTGTTATAATTGCTCTATAAATTTTTTTATACGCAAAAATAGTTAAGCTGAAAATATACAAACAGCACAACAGCTTTGAAGAATAGTAAGTCATTACAGCCCACAACTTTTACTCGTACATAAGCGATTGCTCAATCCACTTTTAAATATCCATTATGCGCGTACAAAAAGTAAACAACCGTATCGAGCCCAGAAAAAAAAGAAGCTTTATATACATACGAGTTCTACGCACGACATCAGACAGCACCGGCTCCATAATTTTTCTCACCAAAGAGGCTCTCGTCCGACGCCCACATCGCTAAACCGTCATAGAAAAGTCCGCGCCAAGAGTCGTCTCGCACACCAGAATCCTATGACTTTACAGCCGCGAGTTCTTTTCTAAAGAACTTTTACGATCGTGCCCGCACTATGCACACACGCGCGTGCATTATAAACGCGCACGGGTATCGAAAACCACACTGTATAACCCAACCCCCCTTTTGTGGCATTATTACATCCACCTCGCGTATACTTTCTTCCTCTCTCTCTCTCTCTCTCTCTCTCTCTGCACACACGTGAGAGTAAAAGATGAATATCGTATGGTAACACCGGGAGCGCGAACGAACGAACGAACGAGGATATGAAGGAGAAGGAGAAGAAGAGGAAGAAGCATTGGCCTTCGCGCGGCGATGCGGCGGTGCAGCCTCGTAAAACCACAGAGTGTACACCTTGTTCGCCGAACCTCTCTGCCTCCTGCGGCAGACGGAGAAAAGGAGTATATATATATATAGGCGGGAGAAGCGAAAGAAATCTATGGGAGTGTGTGTGTGTGTGCGAGGGGATAGTTCACCGCAAGTATAACACGACGCGGATGCTGAGCGCCGCGAAGATTGTTTTGAATAATTTATCGCCGCTTCGGACGGGGCCTTTTGTAATAACTGGCGGAATTAATAATTTAATGCGCGCGCGTCCTGGAAACGCTTCGTTAGCCGTGTGATAATTGAATTTTCAAAGTAAATACATCAACATTCAATTTTAAACGGGATATTATTTTTACGTTGGTCTGGAGATCGATGTGTGCATCGCTATTTCCGAGAGATTTAAGACCTTCTCATGACAATTCCTTTCTTATCTATCGAGGCAATGCAGCTTTAGAGATGCGATCTGAACGTTACACCCTTAATGACTGCAATAAACACTTTCTTTAATTCAATTTTTTTTTTCCACTGTACTTATCTACCCTCGCTCGATAGAGAAAAAAAAACAAACGAACAATCGTCCATTCATCAGATAGATCTCGTCAGCTCGCGCGGAAGTCAAATTTCTCGATCTCTCCGATAATAAAAACACACACACACACACACACACACGAGTATATACATATATACAGGCATACTGCAACAACAAGTCGGGCACCAATTTAGCGAAGCGCTTGCTCGAATAAATCGCAGCTCAACGATCGGTATAGTGCCCCCTCGTGATCGAGCCTCTACGATCGATCGATCGCGAGAGAGAGAGAGCGAGTAAGAGAGAAGAGGAGGGTTCGGTCATCGTATACATAGGATCATGATCTATATATGGCTGATTTATATAGGGACATTTCCGTATGATAGCGGCGCTTCCATGTTCGACCTGCCAGATAAGATTGCTTCAAGTGCGGAGGAGAGGAAAAATGTGTGCGCTTATTTTTAGATCGACGGGTGAGGCTGTGCGATGGGTTTTTATGCCTGGGGTTTAGCCGATGGAGAAGTATTGTGGTTTGTTGCGGGTGGCGGATTGGAAATCTAGGGATGTTTTATTGTTTTATTAATTTTAGGTTTGAGAGTGAGAAGGGGGTAACACATTGTATTTCAAATTAGTATTAAAAAGTCATGTACCTATGTTTGTTATACAAATTATTACTATAGAACTTTTCATAACAAACTCGTTCAAAAACAAATACAATATTATTCATCGTCTATAGCAATTCCAAAGCTACCATCAATCAGAACGTCACATAAATATTCAATTTGAATAATGGAGCCATCAGCGAGCGCATCAATTAAGAAATCAGAAAGAAGCGCGGAGGCCTGCGAGTAACCTCTAATCCAACAAATTGAAAGCCTAGGAAGAAGCACAGCGCGTCTAGAATTCCTGAGCCTGATGTATATATGCATATATATATCTCTCTCTCTCTCTCTCTCTCTCTCTCCCTCAGCTCGTACATTCTCGCATCACACACGTATTGTCATCAGCCGCGCGTACACCAAAGACAATGCCTTTTTTCCGGGTGTATACAACCGAGCCCATAATAATCATAATCATCCTTACACCCACTCTCGACCCTCCGTCAAAGATGCCGACGACCGTACGACTTGTACCTTTTTTTCTTTCTCTCTCTCTCTCTCTCTCTCTCTGGCTTCATAAGCATGCCTTCGGAATTCTCCCGATCGTCATTGCAACGGATCATTGTCTCTTACGTGTCATGTAGACTGTCTCGAGATTCGCGGAATTCTCGTACACGGCGCACGTATGTGCATTACAAGCGCATGCGCCACACGATAATGTGCTTCTCGTGTTGTGCTCGCGGGCTACACGCGACTCGAAATTTTTCCTGTCTTCTTCGTGTAGACACGCACTTGTCGTAATGCATTGTGCATTCTTTTTGTGGATTTTTTGCCTGAACCGATTGATTTCTTTGGTCCGAGTCTTGTTTAACCGAGGCTTCCACATTGCTGTTGATTGGAAAAAACAAGTTGACTCGTAATATTTGCATTACATCGATAATTACGTTATCGCTGCAATATTACACTTAATGATTTCTATATTTAAAAAATGATTATATCGTTCGATAGTTGTATTGTAATAAAGTCGATGACGTTATAACGTTACAAAAATCTGTATCATTGCGTGGCATTCACGCAAACCCTATAACTTTTTAATGAACTTTCCAAATTACGTTCCACGTAAACTTTTGATGCTTGGCTCGCTTTAATATCTTTAATCATTGCGTGTGCTCGCGTAAAAAAATCACAATGAAAAGATAAAATTGAAAGTAGGCTTTTTTGACCATAGCCAGTTTCTTCTGTATATTTTCGCATTTTCAGTTCCACCGATCACAACCACAGATCCACGATGACCATTTAGGCTTCTTTCCAACGGACCATCCTGCATTTATTTTGTCAACAAAGAGTTAACTCGCGAAGAATGTTTGCAGTACATAAACTTAACTTTTGGCATTGGTGCATGTGTGTGGGGCCCTGTAAAATATACGCTTTCATACTCTCGGAGCGATGAAAGGCAGATGCCACAACAAAGCGAAATGCTTGTTAGTTTATGCGACTATCGACTTGCGCGTTAAAGAAGATTTATTGTCAACTGTATAAAAAAATCCATTATATGCCGCCCACGCGAACATTTCAATCTATTATCTATCTACTATTTGAAATTCATACATTTTTTTCCGAACAATGACATTCCATTGATTCAACAAAGTCAATAAATCACCTGCAACGTAATCAAAGCTTCATTCATTCATTTCTTTTCATAGATCAACCTTAATATCGGTATAATAAAAAAAATTTACACGAACATAAACATTGGCATGAAGAGAAGCGTATAAAAGAATCACGACTCTGTTAAATAAATTCCAATCAATTTCAATTCCCCCTTTTCTTTTTTCCAAAAATCCACCAATTCAAAACAAACAAACGAACCAAACGAACCTGCGCGCGAATAAATAATTGAAAAAGCATTCAACCCTCCGCAGCTCAATAAAAGTAATCGTAAATATTTCGCTCGATAAAAGACGAACAGCAAGTGAAAAAAAAAAGAGACGAGTCAAATGCTCGCCATAAAATTCGGATTAGCAGATTTCAATATCCCCCTTTTGCCTCTCATCGGCCAATTGAAATATCGCGTGTGCCACAGCGCGACAACGAGAAGTTGAGGTCGTTTGCACGGGAAATATGATTCCGCGCGCGGCGTATAAAGCATTTGCTGCCCGGCCCTATACCTATATTACACGTACATTCCGTCCATGCGAAGGCTGTGCGTCTGTATTATGCCGAACGTGAAAAAAGCCAGGAAGATAAGCGCTTGGGTTTGCTTGCCTGGTAATCGGATACGATTAATACCCCTCCCTGTTTTTGCCTGTATTTAAGTACTTTGCACTCGCTGTCGTGTGTGCACACATATTACACGTAGCCAAGTGGCAGTTCTGTATTTATTTATATATACGGGAGATTTCGCGTTGAGTTGGTCAAACCAATTTTGAATAAATGGGTTATACCAAATAGGAATAAACTTTCGTAAATAATATTAGCTGGTATTGCTCCAATTTTATTACGATTCTTTTTTGATTTTTTACAAACAATCGGCTCATCAATGTTAATTACAGAAAACTTCATTGACAAACCAAAAAACAAACCTAATATTAAAATTCAGTTCTGTAAAGCATTACGTTCTGCACGCAGAAGATAGTTAAGATATGCGTTTCATAAACATCTTACAAAAAATCAATAAAAGCAGAATCATGTAAGCGGAATACGGAACGCCCCATGTATACCTGCATCGAAGCCTCGAAATGAGTTCTCAGTCGAATTCAACAATTTTTCAGCCGCGCGCATATAGAGTGTGCAAAAATGAAATCCTGTTGAACTGACGGCCGGTGGGATGTATTGGCATTATGCTGGATTAAGTGCGCTTTGCGCAATTTGCATATTTATGGTGGAAGGAGGAGATGGAGGACGGGGGGGTATATTTCAGAATTGCGGGTTCCGCTTGCCAATTTTTATTTACTCGCGCGTTCGCGCATGCACACGAGGTATATATACGCAGGCGGACCGATTGAGTGAGCTGTTGGGGAGTAACGTTACGAGATGCACTTGCATGTACTCGTGCGTGTGTGAGTGTGTGGATTTTGGCTTTTTTACCTTTTTTATTTATCGGTCGGACTCGGAGCCGGAGCATTAAGCGGAATAATAAAGTAGAATTAGTGGCTTATTATCGTTTCTTGCAGTTCCTCAGAGATGCTAATTAGAATATAGCGAGTAAATATAACTGGACATTTGCATAAATTATGGCCACTTACTGCTCCTTACTTTATAATAATTTCGAATTTAATTCAGTCAATTTTCACGTACGGGAATAAAGACGCGCGTAAATAATATTGTTATTATTCAAATTTTCCCAGAGACACTTATAAAATTATTTCACCGAATTGAAACGTCAGCTCGTTATTATATATGCGCAGCCGTGGTGAGCGTGAAAAATATCTGTATAGTGCAGGTGGAAAAAAATGGAGTTCATCGATTTGTCATGTTTCTCGGCGAAGTGTCGGGAAAAACTGACGCTAGGGTTTCCCAAGATAATGGGATTAACGCCAAGACTCTTAGTTTTCCATTTCTGCTTTGACGCGCACCCCGTGATGATGGCTGCCCTTTAAGAGAGCGCATTAATCTTTCGTGCTGCGCCAGTTTAGGCTACCGTAATGTTTGGACAGAGATATCCTCTACCTAAGGATAATTAGGACCGATCCTCTGGGAAAACCTTTTCCTACTCGTAAAAAGAATAGAGGAGAAACAGACAAATTTCTTTCGTCATCTGTGACGTTAGCTGTGACTTTTATTTTGTCTAATTTTCAATTTCAATTCTCGTTAGTTATGTTTTTCAACGTGGAAAAAAAAAAGTGTTTACTTTAGAAGACTTTAAAATTTATGGAACTAGAAGATACTAACAGTTCTTTTTTTCTTACGTAAATAAACTAAGGTCATCCGAGAAATTCCGGTATACTCGTGGGAGGTTGCCGGAGGAGAGACCTGCCGAAAAAAAGTCTCAAGTGTCGCCGAAAAATCAAAGAGGAGGGAAACCTTTTGTTTCAGACGCTCGGACGGCCGCAGCGGCGTCAAGTTGCCTTTCGCTCGAGAAAAGGTCCATCTTCTGAGAACCAGGAGAACTTAACACCGTTCCGGATTCTTCGACTTTTTTTTTTCTTTCGCCTTCACTGGATCTGTTTACAAGCACGAAATGCATAATTATAAGGCAATGGAACACGTATTCACTGTATTCGGTAGCGAACATTACAATCAAGTATTTATTTATGTAATATATTTCTATGAAAAATTGCGCAACTTATTTTTCCATTTTTCTTTATAACGCGGTCCTTATTTCATCCTTTACTTGCAGTACCGGCCGAGTGTGCAGTTTATCTTCACGTGGTAAATATTTGGAAGCGAACAATGGACTACTTATTATAGTCGGCACGCAGAATCCAGTTAAAAGCAAGTCGCGTCCGATGAGATTACCCTTTTAAGCCTTCTTGGCCTCGTTTTTCTTCCTCTTTTCTCGCCTCGATGCACAAAAGAGAAAAATGTGCGAACGCGACTGAATATCATGCCTGCGAAGAAAGGCCGCCGCGAACATTCATAAAAGACGTCGGTGAAACGCGTTGCCGATTATGGAAACGAGCATAAAAAATCGTTTCTTATATTATACATATAATCGGCCATCGAGTTTGTTAATTTCTCAAGTATTACCCAGTCATTTTTCAATCTTTAATCTGCAGTCTCGTAGAAAGTTTTGCAACAATAAACAATGTAATGCGAGCGAGAACGTGCGAGCTCGTATATACGGCAATTATCGAAAGTTAAGTAACGATCAGCGAGCGCCGCGCGTGTATCGGGATTAGTTTTTGTATAGCGAAGCGATGAGACTCGGCCACCCGTGAAAATGCTTTGCATAATCGTTCGCGGGTTAAGTGGGATTTATCCGCACATATAAGCCGGATGCACGCCCCTCTATTTACCTCTTTTCTTTTTTTCTCTTTTTCAACGAGTTCGTATCATCGAGACTCTTGTGCGTTACCTGCATGCCGACTTGTTTATCGCGATTTACCGATTTTCTATATAGCATCGAACACTATTCAATCTAATTTTTCAATGCATACAATATTTATTAACGATCAATTTTAGCATCTGATTTGCACTTGAACGGTCTTGTTTTCTTAAAGAAACCGATATAAAATAATCATAAAGAGGAACTGAATATTCTTATTTCACCGATATTGATCGAGTCCTCATCGTAAACTTTGTATTCAGAATCCTTGAAACATAAAAAAAAAGAAAAAGAATCGGACTCTTGAAATTCCAAACGGCGTATTCCGAAGCAGGATTATGACGAGTTACGAAACAAAAACTCGTTCCTGATGCAACGATCGCGCGCGCACGCGCCTAACGTATTATCTGCAACCGTGGCGAGTGCATAAAAAAAAAAGACAAAAAAAGCTCATTTGCACTGTTTTCATTTCGAAGTATCTCCTCCCCGCGCTCGGTTCTAAAAATAGCGATAAATCACAGAAACGAGCGAGTCCAAACGGGCATCAAGAAATAAAGAGCAATTCAAAGAGATCTTACACGGGGTAGGAAAAAAAAAGGGCGGAGAGAGAGAGAGAGACAACTCGGAACTCCCAGCAACTGGGTCGAATCGTTTGATCGCAATCTCGAGGCCAGCCAAGCTCCCGTGCCACACATAGATACATGCATAAATATATATGTGTGTTTAAAGTTGGCATTGTCGCCGGCTGGAAAACAAGGCGGTGGCGCCTAACCGCCCGCATCAACGCGGAAGCAGCTATTGTACGTGTGCGCGCGCGCGTCCGAGCTGCACATATGTCATAAATAATCGGCGCGCAGCCAGCATCTTACGCGCGACGTTTGTCGCAGTGGGGCTACGAAAACGAAAAAAAAAGTGAAGGAGATCGGACTTTCCCCAGAGAGCAGCAGTCTTTGCCAGGAATCCACGCTCTCTTATAAATCCGAAAGAATACTCTTGGACCGCACGAGAATCCCCGATTAGAAAAACGCGAAAGAGCTACGATTACTGCGTTTCTTGTTCTTATTAAAGATTTGTATTATTTTCAGCTCGAGCAAAATTGGATTCTCTCAGAGAGCGAGTGAGCTTCCATTTTTCATCGTAAAACCCCTTCCCTCCCCGAGGATGCAGCGCGTGACCCGACCAATACCATATTATCCCGCATAGCGAAGTCTCGTTCTCATTTCTTTTGCTCTTTTGGAACGCAGGAAGGCTAAGTTACCGATTTTCATTTTTCTCACGCGTAGTCACGAAACGTCAACAATGACGCGAAATAACAAATAGGCTCGACGCGCGCGATCCTCCTTTTGTTTGGCTTTCGAGGATTTACGACGAGTCGAGTGAATTTATGTGAATCCGGGGTTGTTTTTTAAGGGATGCCGAGTGGAGGTGGTTTTTTTTTCGAGGTTATTTTAGGAATGAGATTGTTGAGATTGTGTTTTGAGAATATACCTTTTTTTCTTGAATGGTAAAAACTTTGTTATATTGTTGTTTTTGCGGTATTCGAGTGTTTTTTAGCTGACTGAGATGCACTTTAGAAAAATAAAAGCAATAATAAGAATATTTTTACATCCAGATCTTGAAAATTAAAGATTTTAAAAAAAAAGTAGAATTTAAACGAAAAGCACGATAACGTCGAGCATCATTAAAAATGACTAATTACCGAACGCCTCACTAACAGCATCGTAACCATAAATCGTATCCGTTTAACCAACGCAAACAACGCATCGCTCAAAATCGCGCCTACAACGCCACAATCTTACCTCCATCGCGTATATAGCAGCAGCGGATCTCGATAGTAAAAACCGATCTAGGAATTATATACACGCAATTTGTACACATAACCGCAACTCGCACCAAGTTACACACACACAGACACACGAGCGCGCGAGCAGACTATTCCAACTCTCTATTCGCGGTCAGGCGCCAACGCCTCTTATCACCCAGCGATACAAGCAGCAAAGCAACAGCAGCGGCAGCAGCTCGTGTTAAACACAATGGGACAGTTAATCATTAACAAAGTGTGCGCTTGCGACTATACAGACTATACTCTCTCTCTCTCTCCCTCTCTTGGTTATACACATCGCAGGAGATCGCAACTCGAGATTAAATCCTTGTGAAACGTATATAGTACACACGCGCCGCGAGAGATGCACACACACGCGCGCTAGTTACTTTGCGCCTTCTCCACTTTCCGCTATATATATATATATATATATACAAGGGTTTCAGTTCTTGCGGTGGATATTATACGGGAGAGTTTGTCTCTCACGGCCGCGCGAGCGGGTATAAACCTCGGTTATGGGGTGGGATTGCTATATAGGAGGGATAGCAGCGTTTTTTTTCTCTCTCTGTTTTTAATGTAACGGTTTTAACGCCGCAATCACGAGCTGTGCATACAACCAGTGACAGAGCAATGACGACTCGTGGATGCTGCTGCTGCTGCGGGAACGATCTTTTATACGGTTGCGCGGATTTTGCAACCGGTGGGTGACAGTTATACGGGTGTGATTTGTGCGAGCTTGGTTAATGAGAAATGCGATCCAGACCTGGATAAATTATGATGTTGTATTTGCTTTTTTTTTCGACCACTTTCTTAGATACAGTTTGTTGAGTGTTAGTCTAAAGTTCATCAACATCGTAACGTTGATTATTTATTGCTAGTGATCGTACGTAAGATTATGCCATTTAAAAAAATATATAAACTTGAATAAAAATTATACGTGTATGATAAAATAAAGTCTATTAAAACCACTGCAGGCGAGGATATTAAAGAAGAAAATCGGTAAGTTCCTTCAACTGGATGTTCTCCTTATACATATGTGGAAGAAAATTATAGATAGTAGACATCAATGACATGTGATTAAATAGAATTAATCGTTTTGGAATCCCTCACGCCTATACATACAATTAAAAAGCTACGTTCAATCATGTAAACTACCTATACACATCAATATCTGAGAATAGATGTACTACAACAACCAAGAAGTTGACTACAATCAGAATATAGGTATATAGGTATATTTCAGATATAAAACATGTAAAAAGAAAGCTCTTACAACCAAATGTTTTCCTGATACATCATGCATATCATTCAACGTCTACGGTCGCCTAAAATGAGAATAGAAACCAGTGGAATCCGATTGGATCTGTCAAGCCTCTTCCAAGCTGCATATATTGAACATATGAAATAAAAAATATGAAACTATTATGTACTTATAATAACACCTTCCGATTATGCTATTTTTTATGATTATATCTCCTATTGTTTGAAAAAAAAATGAAAAACTGCAAGCAGCCATGAAGTTAACTACAACAACCAAGAAGTTAACTACAACCAAAGTATACATAGGTAAATTTCAAGCATAAGACAAGCTAAAAGAAAGCTCTTTGAACAGGTTTTCCTGATACATTTCGTGTATCATTTGAACTTCTACGGTCGCTTGAGAACTTATTTTAAGTCAAAGGGTCAGCCATAAGCACCGTGTTAATATTCGTAACTTTAGAAATTAATATCTTAATTTCCGTGAAGCTAGGACCTCTGAAATTTTGTAGGAATGTCGATGGTATTGTTTTTTATGCACTTTTAGAATTTAACGAAATTCTTAAATAATCAAAAGTCACGATAACCCCCTTAAATTTCAGAAAAATTTAAATATCTTCAATACTTATTAACGTATAACAGATTAACAGCTGTTATCAAAAAATATAAAATAATAATTCTTGAAAATTTAACAGATTCATGCTAATAATAATCTATAAAATTAAGTCAAATTTCATAATGATTAATAAAGAAATTCTTAAATTATAACCATATTTTAAAAAAATGTCATTTTTCGAAATAACAAAA
>UELU01137423.1:76933-118081 GCA_900490025.1 Megastigmus dorsalis
AAGCTAGGACCTCTGAAATTTTGTAGGAATATTGATGGTATTGTTTTTTGTGCACTTTTAGAATTTAACGAAATTCTTAAATAATCAAAAGTCACGATAACCCCCTTAAATTTCAGAAAAATTTAAATATCTTCAATACTTATTAACGTAATGTACATAAAAAATATACAGCTCTCAAGGAACAAAAATTATATTTATACATAAAATTTTGAAAAGATTTGAACAGATTAACAGCTGTTATCAAAAAATATAAAATAATAATTCTTGAAAATTTAACAGATTCATGCTAATAATAATCTATAAAATTAAGTCAAATTTCATAATGATTAATAAAGAAATTCTTAAATTATAACCATATTTTTAAAAAATGACATTTTTCGAAATAACAAAAAAACGACGCAAGCAATTTAAAAAAATAATACTTTTTAACAAAAAATTTAAAAAACTAATAATCCAAAAGTAGTTTTCTGCAATAAAACAAAAGAGAATTAATAAATATTAAAATTTATTGTTCCGGCTTCATGCAACAAAAAAAACGAGTAAAACTAATATTTATACTTTGAAATCTGTGTATATGCGTTCTCGAGTTACACAGGTATATACGCAAAAAAATGTTCTCCAAACTAATAAATTGTTGTTCCAGAAGTCTTAAAAATTCTTTTTTTAAAAAAATTTTCTCCGTAAGCAATATGAAACTATTATAAGGCCTTACAATTGTGCTATATTTGTAATTACATCACACACTGTTTTTTCTAAAAAAATAAATAAATAAAAACTACAAACAACGATGACGTTTACGACAGTTACCTAGAAGCTAACTAAAACGAGAGTATATATGTATATAGGTATATTTAAAATATGAGCTAAGCAAATCCGAAACAATTTCATTCTAATGTTCTCCTGATACATCTCTTATTTCATTTTACACTATAGACGAAACACGTTTGACGATCCAGACGACCGTAAAGTACTTCTACACCTATGGAGCGTAAAAGGCAATAGAGTTGGATTAGATAGTCAAGCCTATTCCAAGCTGCAAATATATATTTTTATTATTTTTCCTAAAAAAATAAAAAACTACGAGCCTCCATGAAGTTAACTTATACACGTCCGAGAAGTTAACTAAGCATTTCAGCAACCAAGAAGCTGACTAGTTGGAAGCTTCCTCCAACTTAATGTTTTCTTGGTACATCTCGCGCATCATTTGAATTTCTATGGTCGCCTAGAATGACATTGGAAACCCATAGAATCCGATTGAATGTTTGCAGTAAAAGAAATATGAAACTATAGTTTTGATAACGCCTTTCGATTGTACTATTTCTTATATTTGCACTTTATTTAGAAAAGAGGAAAAGATCATTTTAGTTTTATGAAACTAATCATATAGCACTATTCTACTTCAGAACAAATACCTAATATTATGTACTTATTATGAAATTAAAAAAGTTCAGTCGAATGCAACTTGTATGTAAAAATAACTCTCAAAGAAACCTAACGTACACCAATACACACAATGATATTCACAGAACCACAAAAAAAAAAGTAATCGTGGAAGTGACAGAAAAAATACTCGGGGGGGGGGGGTTCGTTTGATTTTAATCGCATTAAAATTTCCCCTGCTGGCGCATATAAGACCGGAAGCCAAGCTAATGATTGGTATAAAACGTGACGCCGCGGCTCACTGCCACATTATCGGAATGCATATACATCGTATAGACGCTTGTGTGCGCTATAGGCTGCATTCGAAAAAAATGTATATTCAGTCCCTCGCCTCGAGCTTTTATTCAGATATAGCATATATCGGCTGCACAGCATCCCACTGCGACCGCATGTGGGAGATTCCGTGCTACCGTCCCGTTCGTCGGGTATGCATTCGAGACCTTGAAATTTCGTAGGGGGTTAGAGGATCGATATTGGAAATTCGTGGAATTCAGTTTTAGATGAACGTGAGGATTACAGAATGTTTTATTTCACTCTTTTCTTTTGTATTCTTTTAAAAGAATTTATTTTATTTCTATTGATTAAGTATTTCATGATAAAATGAACTTGTTTGAATAAAATGCTACTGCACGTTAAAATGTGAGTTCTACTTACTTACGAATTTTAAGAACGCGATCTTAATGACATTGACCTATACACATCCTCATAATCAAATACACAAATACTTAAAATATATCCGTTCTATATATTGTTTGACTAGGACACGGAATCGCCCATATACAGAAGACTTTAGTCGCGAAGAAAGATGAGAATCCGAAGAAAAGAATAGTTTTCCGTTTGCTTTGCTGTACACACATATCCGAGACACATATATACATATATATATATGTCTCGGATCTGCTCTAATCTGACTCAGCGTGGTCTTTTCGACCTTTCTTTTCTTTTGATTTTTACTTTTTTCCTCGCTTTATTCTTCCTCGGTCTCCTGCTACTCGTATACAATACATATACATGCACTTTCCGACCCCCAGCAAAGTTTGAAATTTAACATTTCGCGAGCGACAAAACTCGACGACTTTTATTGCTCAAGTTTTTCACGAGTGATTGTTATTTTACGATCAGCTTGGCTATATAAATTGTGTTCTTTTGATTAAATTAAGAAAAGTGCGCCGATCGCTTAGCGAGATAGCAATGAATGAACGATGCGATTATATACTGCGATTACTCGTATACTATATATGCAAATACAGAAACTTGATTTACAACCCATGCAATCATCAATTATTTCCGTAAACATTGTATCGATCGTTTCTAACAATCATTATCATATCAACGTAACAATTATAGAATTTTACAATTTTAATAAATTAACGTGATTAAAATCTGAGAAATAAATGAACGAAGAATGCGCATAACTTAAACATCCACGCCTATGAATCGAAACTTCAAACAAAAAAAAAAAGGTACGACTTTTCTCACAATAACTCGATAAGACTCATAAAGCGCATTGTCCTCTGCATTATACGCGACTGCTCTTTATATGACGAAAGACAAACCAAAGACACAAATCGATCTCCAGCACACACACACACACACAATTCTATAGTTTACGGCTCGTGTAACCGATAAAGCACACCTATACATCGCGTCTGTTTGCCAAAGGTCTTGAAAACTCAACAATGACTGCAGCAGCTTCACACGCGTGTGTAATTTTCGAGGACAAATATTTGTACTGCCTCGCATTCTTCGCCGCCTCGATTCGTTCGGATAAAGTCTGTACGGCGGGCCCTTGTATTTCCGTCCTTCCTCCATTCGGAGCCTTTGAACCCGGCACCCAAAAGTTATGCCGTCATTATTATTCCGCTGGCTAACCTCTATCGGGATGGAATATCGTATAAGCGAGTCTGGATTTTTCGTCTTATTCTCTTATTTTCGAGAGGAGATGGAAATCTGTCGAGTTGATTTTGGACGGAGATAACGCGGCATTTTATTCGGGCGACGACAGTTTGAAAAATGGGGTTTTTGGATTTCTTTTTCATTGTTGTTGCGAATAGGAGTGTTTTCTGTTTGTTTATTCGATTCCGTTGCACTAACGAATGCTTCTCACTACTCGCGTTACGTGGAGAGAAAGAAACTTCTTGAGCTCCCTATTTACATACTATATAAATAGCGAGGTAATGCACTTAAAACTTACGTGACGAGGCGGACTTAGCTAAAGTAAAATTCTTCCCATGACTCACCTGTAACATTTAAAAATACATCGTAATTAGAGAGACATATGCAAACGAAGCAAAGGAAAGTAACAATTTCACAATTAAACGTTCGCGCCTTGTATTATGCCGGCTTAATTTTACAATGTGCGTCAGCGATAATGAAAACTCCGCATAAAATCAGCATAAATTCAATGGCTAATGCTTGTAACCCAATAAGCTTTTGAATTAAATAAAGTAAGTGTCTGTGAAAATTTCAAAATTGCATATTCATCAAAGCGAAAATTAATTTCACACTTCCACGTCCATTTTAGAAGGCGAACGTGACGCATGAAATATTAAAGCTTTTGAAAATTCACTTATCAGGATAAATGCACAATTAGATTCAAAAGTAACAGTGACTTTATACAGTGAATAAATGAATACAATTTTCATTCATCCGTACGGGTTAATATTCGATTAAAACTTAAATTCTATACAAGGTAAACTATTTACTAATCTACTAATCTATTTATTAACTAATTACGCAAAATAATGAAGTGAAAAAACAATTGCACATATTTTACTAGCTTTACTTAAATATTTATCGTTTAAAATACGTAAAATATATACATTTGTAATAAATCCGATTCTCGATCCAAGTATAACATTTGCCAAAAAAGACTTTTCAAAGATCCGAACGATCAAAGCTCTTTCGAAAGATTCCGCATCTATTTACCTCGCATATGCACACAAAATTACGCGCCATCTCCGCTGCGTCATGTTGAATAGGGCAATTTACTGGGCACAGTGGCATTTTTCGCCTCCCCTCGCCAATTCATCGAGAGGAGCACACGCGACACTACAGCAGCAGCCTCACTCGAGAGACAGCAATATAAGATGAGCATCGATGAGCGAGAATCGGCAATTTACGATCGAAATCGGCTGCTAAATCACTTCGCGATTCTCATAAAGCATATGTACGCGCACGCAGCAGTCGAGACACGCGAGGCACTCGTAATATTTTCCCCTCTTAGTCTGCGATTTCAGTACTCGCTGCTGACGATTTCCACTTGGCTCTTACATAGCGACGTAAGCGCCCCGTCGACTTTTTCCTATTTCTCGCCCTCGAGTTTAGCAACGAGGTTTGCTGTGCCGATTCGGATGGAAAAAGTGTAGTAAATCCGACGCGGTGTTTCGACAATTTTGAACATTTGTCGAATTTTACAAGAGAACAATTAATAAAATGCTTCATACCCCATTATTTAAAACAATTTGTGCCATCGAACAATTGTATCCGTCGGAATATCTGCTACAAATGCAGCGAACGCCACATGCCACGGAGATTACAATCCCCCCTAAGAACATCTCCACCGCTACATCGCAGAAAAACCTCGTAATTTCGCATTCTCGAGACGGAATCCCCCATAAAAATTTGGGGAACTGTCCCTGTCCCGGAACGTGATGTATATATACACATCTCCGGCGGCGTCTACCCTTTTATTGGCGGGTAATTTGCCGTGGCAAGTTTATGGTGGCCGCAGGTATCGGAGAGAGAGAGAGAGAGAGAGAGAAAGAGAGATACTTTGACCACACGATACATCCGCATGTGGAGCTCACATGTGTGCGTCGGACTATATTACACTTCGATAGCACGGCAGGCGGCCTCGGACGCCTAGAATTTTATATCCCCCCGAAACTGCCGAGCCATTCACCTACTTAAGTTACATGTGTGGCCGTATGGGACTTTTACGTTTCGTCCGGTCGGTTATAATGTGCAGCGAAGGAGAGGAGCTTATGACGCGTTTGAAGCCCGGACACGAGGGAGCGAGAATCACGGCGAGTTGTAAAATACAGGATCTCTGGGTGGATACCGTATTTGCGGAGGTTCGAGTGAAAGTTTTGCTTCGTATCTAAAAGCTTTCTTTTCGTACAACTGGAAACATTGTTTTCCACTGTAGTTTAACGATACCCAAAAATTGATAATTTATCAAAATCAAGAATATTATACATTCTTACTTTATCGTTAAGAAAGTTTTCATTAGTTATTCTAAAACGTTTTGGACGTAAAAAAAAAACAGTCGTGAAGCTTTAAACGGAAAAAGTAGTTCGCCCGGGACTTTTCATCTTCCCCGAACTTCCTTTATCGCTTCTCCAAAATCGCACCGAAATCTCCTCCGCGCAACCGGAGAGTAACTCCCACCCGTAAAATCTCGCATAATTTAAAACACACAATAAAACGTTAACCCCGTTCGCGAGAAAAATCACCGCACGCCCAGCTGTTCCAAATCCACAAATATATATACATCGGCCCCGAGAGTCATAAAAAAGCCGTCCCTCCTATAAAAATCACGTTCAAACGCCGGGGGCAATAATCTGCCCGGCGCCTTACGTCCATTTTCGCGGAGATTCTACATTGTACACTAGGCACACGCGGGGGTCGAGCCAACTTCCTCAGCGGGCAGATTCTAAATTTAAGCGTACAACCGCGACGGCGATCTATTTCCAATGGGTACATGCGCGCGAAATATAAGCGACGCGGAAGGATAGATCTCTCGCGAGCAGGGAGCTTTGTTTACGTTCGATCTTGCACGTCCAAGTCTCGCGCGCGCGCGCGTGTATAATGTAGTAGCAGCTTGCGTGCGTCTTGGCTTTAATTAGCTGCGGGCAGAACGCGGTTGTCGGCGACGTGGGTTTTAAGGGACGGAAATTTACACACTGCTTTGCGGGGCGAGTCGAAGATGATGGATTGTGGTGCCGATCGCAGAAAATATATCCAGCTGCTCGCTTTATGATTTGTTTCGTTTTGTTGCCGCGGACCGCTTGAGTTACACGCGCGCGTACGCCTTGTTTTTACGTAACTGGAGCTTCAAATAATTCGCTGGCTTGTTCGTTGAGCCTATTTCTAGACGCGCGCGGATATGTACTTTTACTCGGCGATGAACTGTAAAATTGGTTTGGGTTACGTTGAAAGGTAAAGAAGTTTTTCTTCGAAATCTTGAAATATTGATAGATTGTTCCTGAACACAATCGAAATATTTTCTAATCGATCTGAACACGTTCTATCAACAATGATTCGCAAAAGCAATATCCGTTTCTCTATTGATCATCCGAAATCTCATAAATCTCAGCAGTGTCCTATAGGACCAACAGAATTTCTCTAAACTTTGGACTTTCAGTTTCCGCAGCAGAGACTCACGCACACACACAAAAGATCTTGAAACCGGGGAGATCCAAGCGAAAAAAAAAGAGAGAATAAACAGAGTGCAGCATCAAGCACAATGCATCAAAGAGGTCGGCTCGTAATGACGTTTTAATTCGGCAGATGAATGTCAGTAGCAGCCAAGGCCGGAAGTCGAGGGCGACTGCGGTATACACAATAGAATCAAGCGCAAGAGAGAGAGAAAAAAAGAGCTCAGAGAAATTATAGTCGAGGCTTTGCACGGCCAGAGTTTCTCTCCGCTATATACGTATCGGCAATGGAGTTATTATATATCGTATAGACGGATGATGATAGCCGAAAAGCCAAGGGTAGGTATAATAATAATAATAATGATAATGCGGCTTTGGGAAGGTAGAGAAGCGCGGATATTAGCCGTCTAGCCGGTTTTCCCTTCTCTCTCGCTCGTTTCTCCCCTCATTCTCTCTCTCTCTCTCGACGTCTCTTTCCGTGCCTTCTTTTCGTGAACGCGTATATACATATAACGCACGCGGCTCTTTTCTTTTCCTTTGGGAAGGGGACTCGCTCTCTCTCTCTGTATCCCTCTCTTTCCTCGTCGTACGTCCGCGGCGACTCTTTTGCCCTCGTCACTTTGAAAAATATGCGACGGCTTTTTTTTTTATCACCCAGATAGTTACACGCCCTGACGAGCGAAATGTAATTTTACAACCTGCAGTCTCGGGGCGCAACGTCGCTGCAGCAGCAGCAGCTTTTCGAACGGTCGAGTGGTCCGCAAAAAGTTTCTGCATTCCCAAATCACGAGGAGTCCGTACTGCAGCTTTATATTTTAAATATTGTACATTCTTTTGGGGATTAGTCTAGGAGTATCAAGTGCGAATTATGCTAAGTATAAGTAAATAAGCCATATAAATTAGTTCACGTTTTCAAGCAAAAATATAGAATAACTTGGATAAAGTCTTGGTATCGGCGTAGGATTTTTCCTCTTTCTTGTACACAGAATTACTTAATTATTCAATCTTTTAATCCTATCTATTTTTTCCTATTTAAATCAGACTAGACGTACTTATTACAGTTTTTAAAGATTAATATTACGACATTACAATCCCCAGATTATGACGTAACGTAACGGCGATTTTGAAACTGACTCAATAATATATTCCTTGGCACAATAAAAATGACGTTAAATCTGCGTTAGATATACAAAAAACTGTCTTCCAATATCGTTCGACTAAAAAGACATTCTCTCTCCCAAGCCGATGGGGTTGTAGCAGCGAATGGAACGACAGGGAACTTCGTGGCAGTAGCTCGTCGTCAGAGCAAAGAAAAGCGACAGTATTCACAGACAGGGAGAGAGAAGTTGGCTCGGTCGTTTAATTCCGAGCTGGAAATCATTGGCGCGCGCGCGAGCTCGAAACTTTTGCTTTCTTGACCACCTTTGCATCCGCTCGCACACTTCGTTTGCAGTATAGGACATGGAAGTTTGCGAAGACCAGTGTATTATACGAGAGTAATTAAAGGAGTTTGCGGAGCGATGAACGTAAATTTTTCGATGACGGATTCGAGTGTCGAGTCTAAGGAAAACGTTATTCAGAAAGGAATTGTCGTTAACGTTAGTTGCGACAAAGTATAATCTATTTTATTCTAAGGCGCCACTTACAAAACCGTGTACGCACGGTTAACAAACCGTTTCCTCGCGCCTATAATTCAGCCTGGAAAAATCCGAATAATTCATTTCCTATGAAATCTCGCGAATGTCGGAAAACTTACGGACCGCGGACCGAACAAAAAAAAAAGCTAACATATCCTCGCGGTGTATATAGGAATTTATCAACTCAAAACACACACACATACTCGATAAATACTTTAGCGACGTGCCCATACTTAAGCAATTAAACTGCACGCCCGCAGTCTCAATTGGAAAATAAAAGGGTGTTGCGCATATAAGCGCGCATAGAGTCAAGAACAGCCGAGATTTCTAATTTCAAATATGTTCATGCATGGCTAATGCATTAACACCATCAATTAACGCAGCCGTGCGATTTATATCCGCGAGCCGAGTCAATTACTCAATATGACCGGAGCCAAGCGGGAGACACATAACAGAGACTCTCTCTCTCTCACACACACTCTCTCTC
This sequence comes from Megastigmus dorsalis, assembly GCA_900490025.1. Lineage (NCBI taxonomy): Eukaryota > Metazoa > Arthropoda > Insecta > Hymenoptera > Megastigmidae > Megastigmus > Megastigmus dorsalis. The sequence continues at coordinate 85,879 of UELU01137423.1, forward strand.
GAGCCGCAGCGGGAGATAATCATTCGAAGCATTTTGCGCTCCCGCGTGTATATAATGTCGGAGAGCGAGACGCACGATATATATAATATAATAACGAGGCGTATATAGAAAATAATCAGCGTAGCTGAATAACTTTCATTAGAAAGGCTCCGTGTAGCGATGTATAGCGTATGTGTGGCCTTGGGCTCGCGGGGATAACGATTTTTTTTGCTTGCTATGGGAAAGTAACGATTTTTCATCGGTGCACACGAAAAGAAAAAAGAAATTGTGGCCTTTGTAGCGGGGATAAAGGAGTATGCGATGTTTAGCGATGCGCGTGGCTTTTTTATAATCGTCTCGTGTTTACGTGTACATATAAGTTAAATAGCTGCTAAATGGATGAGGAACTGATTTCATTAATTTAAAATGTGTGGAGCGCTCAGCATTTTATTCATTCGAAAAGGATGTAAATTTTATTTGGTCGACTAAGAGTAAAATAAAATTGCTCGTAGTCAAAAGTAATGCAAATATTACGACGGTAGCAAACACTCCGTTGACTAGCGTACAAAGAATCCTTCACGGTCCGTATAAGAATAAGATTCCCCTACTGCGCAGTCCAATTAAAAAGTGCAATTCACTCCGTATACACCACTCGAAACAAGAGGAATTCAAGGACACTGTCAATGAGCCGGGGACGAGACTGCAGCGCCGAAAAGGGAAAAGAACCCGCACGCGTGCAATACGCAGCTCATCTCCCCCTGTTTTTTCTTCCCTCCGTCTTCTCCGCTCTTCTGAAAATCAACGAGGGACAAGAGAGAGAGAGAATATATACATCGGGATGTGGGCCAAACAACCACATGTCGCGCATAATATACATACGTGAGGGCAGCACTCGGGCTAAACTTAAAGTGAGTAATAGTTCCTCATTATATCAATGGCGACACATGTGCGAATGAAGCTCGTCTCTGCCCTGGGAATTTCGCTCCGTGGCGTCGACGTGATTATGATCGGCGAGGTCTTTTTTTGCGAACTGATTGAATTAAGGACATATGCGCGTCGTGAGAAAAGTGTTTGAAGAGTTCGCGTGCCCTGGCCGAATCGAGAGCGATAAAGAAACGCGTTGTTCAGGGAGGAGTTTGTGCGTGTCTTAAAATAGCTTGGAAAAAGAAATTATGGCTTTGCTCTAGTTGAGTGTTCGCTCTCAAGTACGCGTGTTTGAGTTTACGCGGTGAAATTACGGAAAAGCGCGTTGATTACATGTTGGTTTTCCTTACTCGTTTACCTTTTGAACTTTTGCTTATAATTAAATGCCTATAGTTGCGAAAAAGAATGTAATATAAACATTAAGAATTTTGACAACTTTTAAAAGGACGTAAAACACGGATTAAATACTAATTTATCGAACTCTGTTAAAGCTTAAAATACTGATTGCCTATGTTTTTTAAGAATGAAAAGAATTTGAAAGTAGTAGATGGTTACGTAACATTCAAAAGCTTCACTTCGGCTTATTCCCAAGGATTAATGAGCAATAATTACGTACGGCGGACGAGAGTGTGAAAAGACAGATGCTGTAGCTAAATCCAAGCTGAAATAGCAATGCCAAAACTAAATTTAGCCATTGGAAGTGACTCACCCCAATTTCAGAGAAGTCTTTGACTCTCCATTAAACATCTATTCTAATAACAACAATGTTCAACGTCTACAATAAACAAATCTCAACTCGCTCAACGTCAAATACTTCGTCAGAAATCCAAAAATAAAAAAATACGAAATTAAAATAGATTTGATTTTCCATATAATATAATCTCGCATAATTTTATTTAAGAAAAAACGTATTAGGCATAATCGAAGTGAACGACCCCATTAACGCTACAAAATCGAAACGGTAAACAAATAAAGAGCATAGACACGAGCGGCACGCCTTCATTAGCGAACGCACGCGCGAAATGTATTTTCTGTACCACGCGCGAGGTGAATTTTAAGCGATTTTTTATTGTATCGACAAGCTGTACGAGGGGCGCGATTCGATCTCGCGCGAATTTACGCCTACGCGAGGTCGATCGCCTCGATCGATGGTACAACATGTATATAGAGCCCCGAAAGCTTTCGCTTATATATATGTATATTATCTTGGCGGAATGAGATTCGATGCACGCGTCTGCAAAGATAATTGCGTGCGTGCGCTTTAGCACCAAGAGATTAATTTGATCGAATTGACTTTATTAATTAAAGGGAGGAAGATGCGATCGTGCAGTTAAAGCTTGCTTACGTAAAGAAATTTAAAAACTGGCCATGAAATAAAAATTTTATTCATGGCAATTAGTGTTTTTTTTTTTTAAAAATAGTTCGGTCAGTTAAATTTTTATCTGTTGACTTTTTATTCATTAGATTGAAAATCTAGCCTATTCATTCGCATTCTCATATTTCAAAATGGCTATTAAAATGCTTATTTTTGATTGTACCGAAGATTTGGTCTACAATAACATATTTTTCAATAGAGGAAATTGCATTGCCATATGTGACGCCGTAACAACGACAAATGAATCGTTTGTATAAAATTATTATTCAAAGCGCATACATATTAATAAAGAATATACTTTTATTACCCCATATTTTTCGAATCAATTTCCCAATGCACTTTTACATATCCCAGCATTGAATTTGAATTCACAGTCCCATAAATCAGCATATAACGCGCGTATCGGATATCCGTTAACTCGAGCTATCGGCGCGCTTTTGGAATCGACCAGAAGAAAAAAAAGATGACTCTATCTCCTTTACGTAAGTAAAAGTAAGCTCGAAAGTGTTTACCTATACTATTTTGTTTCTCTCCTATACGGCTTTACAGTAAAAAGTTGGTAAATCGACTAAGTGACTCTAGCGATTTTGGGGTAATTTAAAAGTCGTAAAAAGTCAAGGAGCAGCGAATATATAGGGATTTTCCCATACCGATACTTAAAGAAAAAAAAAATAAGAAAATTCGGCTAGTCGTATATATCCCATAGCGATAAGCATTGCTACCCGTCGAGAAAGGCACTTTCTCAAACAAAATTTTGTCCAGTACATATATATATGTACTATCGCGCGGGACGCAATGCCTGAGCTATACGAGGAGAAAAGCCGTAAAACTAAGTAGCTACTGCGCTTTTATCGTTAATAAAATTCTCTCGTCGTTTATGCCTCTCGATCTTTTCTAAAAATCAATATTTACTCGAGAGCTAAGAATAATTATACCCACGAGAGGGAACATTTAAAAAAAAACTATAGATTTTAATTACCAACTAATTCCGCTTTCGATATTGCGAAAGAACAAACGGTATTGAACTGAAAATTCAACAAAACAAGCCAGAATAACCACTCGACAAGGAGTCTCGAGAATTCCTCCATCCTTTTCCACTGCAAATCAATGCCGCGAGGTTCGCCGTCGCCCATTGAATAATAACGCGCTCGACCTCACCTCCGTTCCTATCCCACTGAAACATTTAACGCGCACAACCGCCTCGAACGTCCGCGACATCCACAAATAAAGAAAGTCGCACACGCATGAATAAAACGCGCGCTGCAGAGAGTCGCAGTGGCAACGGCGGCAGCAGCGTCAACCTCTCACCCGGTATACAAAGAAGGAGCTGCACCGCTAGTGCACTTTAATGCAGAGTAGCTCTAGAAGCTGTGCAGCGGCTTAAAGCCTTATATCTGATCGGTTTAACTAAACGCCTTCACTATATCACCCCTTAACTGATCCTCACCTTTCAACCTCTCGCCGCCGCTGCTGCTGCTGCCGACGTCGTTGTCGTTCGCGCTGCACACGTGTGTTATTTCTCCGCCTGGCCTCTATCGTTAAATGTGTGTCTGTGTATAGCACACGTTGAGCTCTCTAACGACGGCTCTCTCTCTCTGCTTTGCTCTGAATAGAATTTTTTTTTTTCGCCGTTGTTGTTATTTCCTGCGCTGCGCAGAGCGTGGGGGAAGAAATTAATTGCGGCTGGAGAAAAATTCTTGAGGGGCGAACGGTCGAGAGGATATGCGCGGGGTGGAAATTTTCCTCTTTTTCTTTTCATGCTCACGGCTGTTGGGATGTTGGTTTGCGAGTGGTAGAAGTGTTTTTTTGAAAATATGGATTAGTGCCGAGGTACAAGGATTAAATGAGGCTATAAAATGAGGGATGAATGTTTATTAATTTGGTATAATTTGCAAAAAGTCCAATTATTTTAATAACTATGGTATGAAAGAAATCATTTATTTGACTGGGGAATCGATTGTGCATCGATTGTGCAAATACACGAAAGGAATTGACGACTACACTCGAAGTTAAAGTGAAACTGCAACTAAAGCTGCCAGATGACAACGAGAGGAATATAAAAGCAAGAGTAAAACGGTGTACGGTTTAGTTGAGTCAATACACGCAGCCTCAATATCTCCAACAACATAATTTCTTAAGCTGACGAAGCGAAGATTACGATCGACATTAAGTGCAATTTATATTATTGGCGAAAAAGAGTCGAGCGCGCCTGGAACGTTATTACGGCGTGGCAGCTTATTTTGTTTTTAACTGCCTCACAATTGAATTATCGCTGCATTACGATCGTAAAGCTGCGCGCTCGCGAACTTTTAGTCCCTTGTTCGTATCAATTGTGTCGCGGCGACAGTGCCATTTTTCAATCCGCTGTCTTACACGTATTGGTAAAGAATTCTCGTCCTTCTTTGGTAATTAATTCAGTTTGAAACTTGATATTTCTACTGTGAAATGAATGAAAATTTTCGCTTTTTTTTATTATAAATCTATCGACTATAAAAAGACTCAGTTTTAAAGAAAGTCTCATTACAAGAGAAATATTAGATCTTCGTGGTTCCGCGTATTCAAATCCACCGTTTCTATAACTATTCTATTCATTAAAAAAAGAGCATTTCATTCAGCCCCAGACCAAACATACTTTCCCCATCTCTGAAATAACAGTGCAAAGCATCGAATGAACCAAAAAGCGGCAAAAGGTACCGAAAAAGAAAAGGACTCGCCTCTCGCAACCAGAATGTGCAGGCAGCAGCACCCATTCAATACGAAACTGCGCAAAGAGCCATCGTGTCATTTGCTAGCGGAAATGAAAATTCCACCTCGCTTACAATCTGTAGGTGTGCACTGCATAGAGAATCCGAGAGAGAGAGAGAGAGAGTCAGACAGACGGACAGAGAACACGACGTCCGTGTGATTTCCATCACCGGTGCGGAACAAAAAAAAGAACAGTACACTTCTTTGCCGCGCAGTTAATCGCATGCGCCGCGGCTAATTTTCTTCCGCTCAATTTGCACCGCGAATATTATTGACACTGACTAGAGCAAGGCTTTTTCTCTTGTTTCTTGCGCTCGAGGTGCAGAAAGTAGTCGGTCTTTATTAGACGATATTATATTTTACGAATTTGCATTTCTCATTCTCCGTCACATCGAATAAAAACGTAATAAGGTTATGCAAAGCTTTAATAATTCGAGATTTAATAGACACCCGGGGCAAATAGCATTACAGCCCGGTAATATCAAGAAAAATAGGATCATTAAGAAGGGAAACCTGCAGCAAACTTCCCGGACCCGTTCTTTTTCGCGAACGCGGCGCGGGTCCCGTTTAAGGCAACAATTCACTCGCAACGAGAGAGCCCCTCCTCGTTATATAATACACATAATCCGCGATACACTTTTTACCTCCCCCCGACCCGTCGCAATTATAATTTTCGAATTCCCCTTACCGCCGATAATATCCCTTAATAATCCATTAAAGCCAGCTCATTTGGAGCAATCTCGCGTGGCCTTTGCCGCATGCAAATTTTTCGTGCACCGAGAGCCCGGCTCTCTTCTCCGCCGTCTGACATTTAAAAACTGCCCAGACGTTATCGTCGTGAAAAGTAAACTGTCTGGCAGCGGCTGCCAATGATTTACATCCCAATTTATTCGCCTTTTAGCTGCATTATGATCCCCCCCGTGTGTATGCAGCGTATGAGAATAAAAAGGAAGACTCGCGGGGAGTGTACAACATCCAGTGTGTAACATCGATAGTTTTGAGCCTGTGTACGTTGTATATACGGCTTTAGCCGATCAATGGCACACGAGCGGGCATTAATTATTTATATATGACGGATAAGCGCTCGATAAATCCTGGGTGTGCATTGGCGCCACTGCATGAATGGAAGGCTTCGGAGCTTTTTGGCTGAGTCGGCGGTTTATTATGGGCTCCCCCCATTGATGATGACGATGATAATCGATGCATAGATTCTGGATGATTGAGTCAGTTTTGGCAGTGAAAGGGATATCGGCTTATTCTTTTATTGAACATCACGGTTTATGCTAATCCAACGACTATTGATTGTGTGATTTATGTAATTCTTTTTAATCGAAATTATTAGCTGAATACGATTATCGAAAGTGTGATTTATGTGCACGTAATAGAAAGATATTCAATTGAAGAATATATATGCGATTGATAGATTTAATTATGATAATAGTTCTGTTATTTGCCGCGTGAATGGAATAGAACTTTCGTATATTATCGATTGCGATCTAGGTTACAGTCGAGATTCGGTGCCTGTGTACCAGAATTGCGCGCTTCTATTTTTAACGATGCAAAGGAGCGTGTAATCATTCTGTTTATTTTTTTTTATCTCGCCTCAAGTACTTCGGTAGCGCGAGTAAAAAATATAATACCCGAGCAATAAAAATCAATCTTTATCTTCTTCATTCATGCAATTAAAAACAATCTTCTTTCGAGCAGACCAATTAAGTTGTATAACGCTGCCTGTCGAGTGGGGGAGTTTCCCGCTCTTGCTAAAGAGCGATAAAAAAAATCGCTGAATTCAAAAACATCGATCCGTTCAACGAGAGTCTGTCATACGTAAAAATAGAGTTATCGAGATCACGACGAGAAAATTTTCATATAATAGAGTTATTTCCCTCGAAAGCGCGCGCGGCGCGCAAGACACTGTCTATACATCCACGTACAAGGCATGTACGTATATAGATGTCGAGGGGCGATAACGGGATACGCAAACTTTTGCGTAATGCCATGGCTCTGTGTGCCAGGCCGCGCATGCCGCCACATTATTTTCCCGGCTTATGCGAATGAAGCCGTCATTACGCCGATAAGAAAACTCGACGCCGCACCGACGTATATAGCGCGACGGTTTTGTGGTATGCATTATATATACACCCGCCGCGCGCGCACGAGAGAGAAGTATATACATACGGGCAGAAAAATGTAAATATATAAAGACGCGCGCGCGTGATGCTGGAGCTCACGACAAGAGAGAAGAAAAAACGCGGCTTACAATCTCTCGTTTTCTCGCTCCTTCGGCTTTGATATAATACTGTACGTCTCGTCAGTTCAAACAGATCGTATGCTGAGTTATTAGGTTTCGAAAAGATCCAAATTTCTGTGTAGATTCGTGTATGCCGTTATCGTTGCGACTCGAGCTTCGAATTAAAAAAAAAATTAATCATCGCGATTGATAAAGTCTTAATTTCACTTTTAAAGGCAAAAAATACCATCCCTGACTCGATATCCGCAAACTTTATTAATTATTATCAGCGGGCATTTATCACTTTTTGTAGTCTACTCGACGAAAATAAAGAAAATTCTGTCGGAACACTTTTATTAGCTCAATAGACATTGTTTATGCGCAGCCCTGGCCTCATAATTCTTTAATCGCCCACTTTCGCTTTATTATTAGCAAACCGACGTGATAACTCCATTATGCTCCCTTTATTATTTATTGACATTTTTTTTAATTAATTCACATCCCAATCCCTGAGTCAGCCAATCCACTTCAATCTGCAAATCAGATTACAAAGGTCGAAATATAAAAAAATTCTCTCATCTGGAAAAACTCTGTATATAATCGGCTCAACCACGTCCCCGAACCCTTTCGCCCAAAAACCCTATCTTTTATAAAGCTCTCGATGACGTCACACAGGCACACATACACACGATATATAACGGGAAAAGCGATGTACACGCTTAAATAGAACAAGGACGCGTGTATATATATTCACACACACACACACACACACACACACACACACGTACATACACAGGCTGGCAGTACAGACAGAGCGTGTAATTGGTTTTGTCGGGGGGATCCTAATCTCGTTAGGCCAATTCGCCGATGGATTTCGCCATGGTTAGCGTCAATCATCGACTATTACTCGAGCGAGTGTATTAGTACGCGACAGGCTTAAACTACGAGAGTCGCTCATCGCCACGAGAGCTTAATAATGTTTGTTAAAACAGCTGTGGTTCTCTCTGCGATCTTTCAAAGCGACACGACTGCGTTGGTACACCTTTCCAACGAGATTATATACCGAGACGAGTCGATCGAACTTTCTGATAAGGAGAAAGAGAGAATGAGATACTGCGGAATATATCCAGATTATATTTGGATGTGTGCTTAAAACGCAATTTGGTTATGCATGGAAAAGAAGAGGATACCATCAGGCGTAAAAATAGAGGAGGCAAGTGCGTATGCAAAGACCGATGGCAGAAGTTGTTGAATGCGACGTTGCCGAAGCGGGTGTGAAACAAAAACTACAAAAAAGTTCGTATTATTTGACTTTATGATCTTGAGAAATGAGATCATCCGAGAACACACGTCTTCGAAAAATAATTTATTCTGCCTTTCCACGATTCGCTATCGCGACGTTCCGCCATTCGATCCGCAATCATCTTCAGAAATAAACGGCTCGCCACGAAATGTGTGTCGCAACTGTCAATATATTCATTCGCTTATGAACAAACGCGAGTAACGACATATTCTTATCAATCTGCTACGAAGCTTTGCATACTACTAGTCGAGCTCTATTTAGTCTATTCGAGCAAACGACCGATAGAACTATATACGTGGCCAAATTTAAAACACTAACTGCTTCAAACGCTAAACAGCAGAAACGGCCGTCGTATAAACTAAATAAACGACGCACGTTAGAATTGTTATTATATCAAAATCACCTTTTAATCCCCATTACGAACACCCGCAAATTAAATTATTTCTCCTCCCCCGGCCCCGAAAACATATCCATTAAAATCCGACTATTCGAAAAGGCGACGGTATAAACACACGCGACTGCGTATACTCCCCGTCAAAATTTACAGCCACCATATATTAATTACCCCTTGCGATGCGGTAGCGCGAGAGCCGAGTCATCCACAAAGGCCCATCGCGTGCGTCATTAAAAATTTATGAAGACTTCACCCTACCCTTCTCTCTCTCTCTCTCTCTCCCTCTTTTTCGTGCAGCATGAAACTCCGCGGGAGGTTTTTTTTCCAGATTCCGAGTCCGACTGCAGGCGCGACGTCTCAAATTAATAAATCAGACGCGAGCAGAGACGAGGACGACCCCTTTTTTCCAGGTGGAGCGCGTTTTCTCGAGATTCCGTATCTTTTTCATCTTAATGCTTTTCGAAATATTGAGATGTGAAAAAGTTTGATTGTGGCTTGGAGTGTTATTTTAGTTTTTAATGAAGGAAAACCTTATTTACCGTATTTTTTTAATGCAATCTTCATTCTCTGCTTTCACGTATTCAAAGACGAATTTGTTGACATGAATCTACTGTCAATTTTAGTTCATCATCGATATACTTATTCATCAACGATTATTTAGCATAAGGTTTGGAATTAACTTCTCACTTTCGTAAAAGTAGCTTATTATTCAAATTTAGGAAACAATAATATACGACTCGAGATATTCCCCGTCATGTTTATGGATCCACTACATCCATTTTTTCTCTTCGTCGGCGCTGCAATAGTAGCATCTTTCTCTCCATCAGGTCTCGTGCTTGGTCCTCCCGCGATGAGATCACTATATTTTATCTCTTATAGCGGAGAGCGGCTTCTTTCCGTCGCGAGGTTTCTAGCCGCTTCGTTAGTCACCGGCTCTTACTTCTTTTCGGTTAATTACGCGCGAGGGACTTTTTCGGTTTCTAATGCGTCCACCACATGCTATATACTTTATTTCGTCTTTCTTTTTTCGACATTTTTCGCAAAAACTAGTCGAGATGTCAAGTGATATCTTTTTTTAAGAAAAAGTGACGAATTTTATTAAGAAAATAGATAAGGAAGATTTTAAAGTATCAACGTTTAATGCGTTGATTAATGAAGATAATAATAAAAGTGTTAATGAACACGTTGAACTGCAGGTGAACGGGGTAAATTAATTATTAATTAATTTCAAGAAGTTTATAACCGAGTCGATAAGTGATTAATACAAATTTATCCGATGCGCGACAAAAATTTTTAATAGACTATCCAGCAGCGGGACTGAATCACACACACACACACGCACATATACTTTATATATACGTGTCTCGTAAAATGATGTAGAAGCGGCGAGTCTATGAAAAACCTATCAGCGCCTGTAATTGGAGACACGTTCCCCTCGCGCGTGAAATAAGCGATCGTGTTTATTAACGAAAAACGAAGGAAGGAAAAAACGAGAGAGAGAGAGAGAGAGAGAGAGAGAGAGAGAGAGAAGGGAATTCGCGTCAGCGAATCGCTACACGATGTACGCGCTTAAGAGCTATTTCTTGCGCAAAGTCCGTATAGAAAACTCTTCATAATATATGGAGCATTTCGCGTCAGAGGCGTTACGGAACTCACTCTATTATTTTTAAATTCACTGCCGGGGATGTGTATTTTTAGTGGGATTTTGTCAAGGACGTAGCCTCGCTAACGCGTTCGAGAAACCAATCAACTTGATCCTAACTATATTCATTAGTAATTTTATAGATGAAGTGCTGCTACTTCCTCGATTTTCCAAGCGCTCGTAAAATCAAGGGGATAAATCAGCTATCTTTTAAAACGCCCAACAAAGATTCACAAGAAAACATAAACATTTTATAATCACCAGCATATTTTTACAGCTTCATTATAAAGCAATAACGCGGCCGTATAGAGTTTTCCTCGAAACAATCAAATTTTCCCCCGTCGTCTATAGGACGCGAAACGCTCTACATAAGCTTTGCGGTCTATTCTCGCGTCAGGGGCTCTGGGGTGAATTAATCGGCCATGTGGCAACAGGTCTTCGATAAAAGATCGCGGCTCTTGCGCAGCGCCGCAGCCGAGGCTAATAAAAATTAATCACGTCGATCATTATATCGGAGGCACATAGCCGTGTATATACATGAACCCTTTTCGCTTAGATCTCGGTTTATTGTTCTTGGAAAACGAGAGATACACATTCTACATCAGCTGCGCGCAAAGAGTTTCTGGTACCCCCTCCCTTTATTTTTTGTCTAGTTAATGTATAATTAGGGGATTGATAAGCGAGAGCGTAGTTTTGCTTGTACGATCTGATTCTGCATTGTTTACTTTCCGATGGGGTGTAATTGTTCGGTTCAACTACTGTGTACAAGTAATCATTAGTCCGATGCTCGGCGAAGATTGTTTGCTGTATCAATAGGAGAGAAAGTGAATAATGCATTTGTCGATGTTAGATTATTGGCAACGGCTGGGGCACGAAACATTTCTTTGCCAAAGTTTTTGCGCATACACAAGTTCGCGCACATGTGCGAGCATCTTAAACCGCAATTATTCAAATTGAAAAATTGGCTGCGAAACACGAGAGAATGAGATATTAAATCGCGCCATGTAATCTGAACTTTACGAGCTGATGAATTGCTCGGGCGCAACACCGCAATGCTTGTTGGTAAATAATTATTCAACATAACGTCCGCGTGCAGAGGCGCTTAAATAAATTAGCATTCTTTCGATGCGCGATTTTCGTCAAGATGCCACTTCTCACCCGCGACTGAACCAACAGACGAAATCAAAACAACTCGTCGCCTCCCCCAACTTGGTACTCTCGTCGTAAATCTGAAAAATTAGTCATCGCGCCATTCCTATACTAATCCTGTCACATAAATTAATTATGCAACTGTCATCGTCAGAGTCGAAGCAGCCATGGCCGTTTTAAAGTCTTCGCTCAACTCTTTCGTATACATCGGTTAAAAAAAAAACTCCTCTCCTAAATTTATTTAACAACGTGTTTAAAGTTCATGCAGTAAAAAGCTTAACGCAATTCAAAGCGAACCAGAGATTTTTCCACGCCTCCATGCCGCATATCATTAAAACTGAAAAAAAAAAGAGAAGAAAGATTCGAATCCAGGGCGCATGCTCACCTTCACAAGCAGATGAATCGGTTGACTGACACTGAGCGGCTTGCCTCGCCTGGTCTTGCCGCCTCCGCCGCCCAAACACTTGATCCACGGCATGCCTCAGGCCTTGTCTTGATAATTCCCTTTATCCACACCTTATTTCCTTTTCACCCGCGTGTAGCTGCACCGTTCGACTTCCCCAAGCGCAACTCTAAGATTTCCTCCTCTGCCTCAATTCTCGATACTTCTCATAACAATGGAAAACTGGTCACTTCTTCATCCTGGCCGAGTTGGATAAGCCGGTCAGCCGATGGTCTCATGGTCCTGAAGTCATAGCGCTCGTTTTTAACTGCTCGAGATCGGCTGCAGCACTCTCGACTTGGATTCCGCGCTGCTCTCGGTTTCGCCGCGGGCCAGTCTCGCTCGAATCGATGATGACATGATTTATATCACACTGTTTCCTGTCCATGCACTTCCGCCTTACGTTCGTTGATTTTTCATCGGGCGATTTGTCAGTTTAGCAGGATGAAAAAATCCTTCTCGATATCTCGTTCGTTTCGTTCGTCTGGTCGTTATCCTACACGCACAAACCGTTTCTCACGCTGTCCATCCAGTCCGATCTGACACTGTGTACACCAAAACTGTCTCCTCCGATGTTGACGCACAAACTATGTAAGAACCAACGGTCAGCGTCAAAGCACAAAACAACGTGTGTCTCGCATGATGCATGCCACTCCTCGCGGTCCGTGTTTATGAAAAATTCAGCATGGAAAATATGGAGGAAACGGCGCGCGGGTATTTAAATTTTCCCGAACGTCTCTCCGGCACACGTAGACGCGCAAGACACTTATGTAACCTGTACTATCCGCGAATCCGTGATGTCGTTATACACGGTGAGTATCGTCATCGACACTAATATGCATATACACCACTTACGAGCTCTTTCCTCCTTATCGTTTATACGCTTAACTCTTAATTGTGCGAGTGTATTATCCATAAGAAACTTATCGCTCGTTACGACTATAGTTTTAGACGCGCGTTCGGTAAAAAAGAAACGGTCTGATAAACAACAGCCGCGTGCGATATGGAACAAAAAAAAAACAACAAAAACAGATATTGCAGTTAGTAAAAAAAATAAAAAATAGGCGTGAGTTTATTAAAGAGCCATTGGAGATGTTATTGTGTGAGTATATCGAGCATGAAGCAGCAGCGGCGGCGGAGTAACACGCGGGGTTAGACGACCAGCTCGTCCCGCGGTCTAGCGTCGACTGACAGAAAATACCGGCCGGGATACCCAAGCAGCAGCAGCGGCGGCGGCGGCGGCGGCATTCGTATACGGGCGCTCTCTCTCTCTCTTGCTCTCGCTCTCTTGTGGAGAAGAACCGATGGTGGAAATGCTGACTGTCTCTGTATATGTTAGTGCGGCTGCTGCGCTTTTGCTCAAAGGGATGATGGACTTGCGGATTCTGTATATTTGTTGGGCAGGGGGGAGATTTTCTTGCGTACGGTGTGAGGTATAATCTTAGCAGGTTTATTTTCAAGTGGGATGGCTTGTGTAAATAATGTTAAGGGTGGACGTTTTTCGGTTCTGTTATTGATGGAACGAAGATACGGCACGGGAAATTGGAGTTTGGAATTTTGGAGGAAAACCTTTTCTGAATTATTGAAAAGTAATGTTGAACAACTTATCGTTATTAATTTTTTCTTACATCCCTTTTTCACATCGTATATATTATATAGTTCATTTATGATGATGTTTCAATAATACATACATATCTTGGAATGGGCTTCTGAATTTTTCGAAAAAAGGTTTTTAATTGCAGAACAAATTTTGTTAGTATAGGCGTGTAAGTTATTCACACGAATACTATTTCATGAACAACAGGAAATACATGTACATATCGCTTAAAATGGTTGCAGACAAATTATTGATACAACGCCTTTGTTAACATAAATTTACTTCTTGCCTTATCTTACGTGATCGGATCCGCCGACTCCCAAATTGTCTTTGCACGCAGACTTTTAATTCCCTAAGCTCTAAGTGAAATCATCTACTGCAAAAAGCATTAAATTACCTCTATCCGGTGTGCGAAGTGTGGTTCGATCTTGGGCAACAATTCTTGTAAGAAATTCGCGCAAAAAAGCACTTGAACGAAATTTAAATGCAGACATTTTTTGTGCATTTAAATCTCTTTTTATAAAATGGAATGTTTATATCGTGTTTTTGTACCATAAAAGGATTATCTAATCTTGTATTTCACTTAACATATTATTATTAGAAAACAGCTTTGAAACTGGAAAATAAACGTACATTTATAAGTTATATGTAAATGTGTTATTTCAGTAATCCGAAAGGAAAGACATATTAAAAGAAAAATTTATTTGATAGCCTCTTTTTATTATATAATAATAATCAGCAAATGACTCTATTATGATTATAAGCCTTTATTTTGGTTTAAACTAGATACAATAACAGTTCGATACTAAAAATAATACTGAAAGTAAACAAAGATTTTATATCAAAGTACAATTTTATAGTACTTATAGAAAAATATTTTCCTTAATTTAAATAATAAAAATAATTTATTTACGAAAATTGTCATATTGGTTTTCCCTCTTTATAAAATATTCTTGCCGCGTTTGATATGTACGAATTAATTTGTATTATTGAAGCTGACATGACATGCGATGAGAAATTAAAATTTGTCATTGCTGTAATTTCATTTTAACAGTTTTTTTAATTTATCCATCAATTAAACTCACAACCAGTAAAATTAATTAAACAATAATTCAGTTCGATTACTACAACGAAATTCTAACGATTATCGATTTCAAAAATGTCCATTAAAACACGAAATGTCATTCCGCATTACGATCATAACATTATACCACTCTCAAAACACATATCGAAAACAACTTCATCTAAGCTCACGAAATGCCGCAAAAAAAACGAAACTCCAAAAAAAAGCAGGAGAAAAACTTCACAAGTTTTCAAACGTTTCCCTCTATTAAAAGATTCCGTTACACGAGCGCGTGCACACCACAATATACACAGAATTAGCCTTTGGCTTTTGACGCCGTCGGACGTCTTTCTCTTGGGAGTTGGGATAGAGACTCTCTCGATGCCCTTCGCGCCTGGAAGCGACCGACGCGCACAGCCATTATATTGCGGAATTCTTTGAGGATTTAGCGAGTGACTGAGTAGCGGCTATTCGTAAAAATTCACTGCCTCTCTCTCTCTCTATCGCTCTCAAAGGAACACGCGCGCGTGCCGTCGAATGGAATTAAGTTGCAGCTCCTCTACCAGTCACTTTTTCTTAGGCCTTTTATTTCGATCTTTAAGCTCGGATAAATGTTCTTTTTCCCTACTCTTTTTCAAGCTTCGCAAATTTTCTGTATATTCGACAAAGTTCAAGCGCGGATTTATAATGAGTTGGATTTACGTGATGGTTGCGGACAGCTGTTAAGATGGATCACGAATATTTGCTTTTGCTTTTTGAAATCTTAGGTGTAGTGTTTTTACAATGAGGTCGTTAGATTTTAAGTATGTTTCTCTAACGAGTAATTCGTAAAGTATTAGTAAATTTATGTGATAAATTAAAAATATGTTTTCTTTTTTCACTAATTAAAAGGGTACATTCACTTGAAAATTTTTTATCTAGAAATACTTAGAAAATAATGAGAAAGCCTGAGAGCGTAGATGACTGAACAAAAATTGTACAGTCAGGTTCCAGTGAGTCGCGCGAAATAAAATATTAATATTTCTTGATTATTTATTTCGCTTCGCCAGCGAACCCAGTGCACTTGTTTTCTGGCATATTTTAATAAAATGAACATTTGAACCGGCGGTCACGTGTCAAAAAATAACGAAAGCATTGAAATAATCCATTTGTCCTATTTTGTCTCCTTCTTCACTTGTAGAGCATAAGCCGAACTGTTCTTATAACTTACGTATACGAGACGACGAAAAAACAGGTTCTCTTTAATTGCAGTAAAGGCTTCTCTTATTTCTTGGTGGCATCGAAGAGACGAAAGAACGAATTTGCCTCTATAGCCTCACTAATTAACTTTACATAGCGATGCTACTATATATAGGTTAATGACTTTAACACTCAATTGTTCGCGTGATAGCGAACGCGAGACACCCAGCATCTTCCTATTCAATAATGCTTTCGTTAACAAATAATTGCGTTTCTTTTGTAGCAAAGAAAATATATTATTAAATGGTTTTTACTGTAGAATTGATCAGATAGAGATCGAATGAATGTTATTTTGAAATCTATGATTACCGATTCGAGTTTTAAGTGAATTATAATTGTGTGAATAATGAGGATAGCTGGAGGATAATTCTGTAAAACATACTTTGTCGTGACGGTACAATTATATTGAAATTTCTTAATATGTTTTGTAAATATTGATGCAACTATTTTTTATACAAAAAGTTTTAAGGCTAGGTTGCATCAGCAATTAAACTATTATCACAAATATAATTTCGCAACAAATATCGACAATGTGCTGCGGTTAAATATTTAATGAGAAAATTTTTGATAAAACAAGTTGACGTTCAGATAAGCGCTATTTGCAAACTTCTTTTTCTCGAGGCATGAAATTTCATTGAACAAACACAATTTTATTTAAATATTTTATTCGCTCTCCGCTAAACTGATCACGATCAAAAATAATATATATATAACATATACAGCTACAAGCCTGTATAAGCAAACTCTATAGAGGTGAAACAGTGTAGTTGAGCAACCTTGATGCAAAACGATTTCCTCTTTGCCGCGATAAGATTAATCAGTCATGCAAATAAAGCTACATTTGCGCATAATATTGCCGTAGAAACAGCACATCAGGTATATATATATAAGTCTGAAAATTAATATTCCCCCTTATCAACGACGTCCTCCTCTCATCGTCAAGTGAGTACTTAACGCGGCGAAACTTTTACAATCGGCCGCGTGCATAAACTGTCACCTCGAAACCTCGCGCGCAACATCAAACGCATCGAGCGAGCGCCTTTAACGCACCATCAAAACAGAAAGCGGCAAAAAAAAAAAGGATAAGCAAAAGGAGGAATAAAAGGAATATATCAATGCCGAGTATATAAGCTACCATACTGTATATTATAAACTGAAAGGCGAGAAAAGAAGGAAAAGAAGGTGATCGCATAGCGTGGAAAACGCGAACTGAAAACCTTTTCCCCCTCCCCCGCCCGTCCCGGCAGCCTAAGTATATGCGTGTGTAGACGCACTCTCGACAAGTCGACGCGCAGCGAACGAGAGAATACAAGCAGAAATAATATCGAGTCGTATATCGAGGCGTGCGACCACACACGAGCTGAACGCGCCTCCTTACATATGGAGTATTTCGTGTGGCAATTGCGCGTCTGGAATTTTCTAGTCTAAACAATTGCGTTGGACGTAATAATAGATGGGACGCGAGCTTTGATACATGAACTTCGGGACGACTTATGAAAGAATCTTATTAACCGATCTGACGAACGAAGGAAGAATATAACTGCTTTTTTTTCTTCGATGTGAAATTGTACATGCAAATGTTTGATGTGGCAATTTATTAAACAGCGGCGAAGTGATTAATGTTTTTCTTTTTTTTTATAGAAATTATGATAGCAAAATGCCATTTATCAACAAGTTACTCTATCTTATCATTTACAAGCTGTTAAATGTCTATACGCAGACATTTTTATTACCTAAAAAAAACAAAATATAAGTAAATCCAGCAGGGTTTCAGCGATTTCTACAAATTTCTACGCAATAAAAGTCAAGGCGATAATTTGAACTCAAAACACGGACGTATATACGTGTTTTATCAGAGCTATGAATTTCTATATACTTTCACGTGCTTAGCCGCTCGAGTGACCGTGAAAAACCTGAGCTTGTGTCATCGAGCGTTTAATCATACACCCAGCTTGTCATCCGCATGCTTATTTTAATAATCCACCGAGCAGAAAAACACAAACCATTAGCATATAAAGTTATCACAAAAATAATAATAACGAGGAATTTATGATAAATCGGAGAAATTACCATCTTTAAGCTCGAGCCATAAAATTTCCATCTTTAGTATCTAATTTGCGGCGCGCGTCGAAACGAAACTGGACTGCTGCGGTGCAAAACAATATATATGCGTTAACCCCCGCCGAGGAACGCAATAATTAAGGACGATTATCCGCTACCGACAATATTTCTTTCGCGACACGCGCATTGTACTTTGGCCGCGCGGCAAACGAGAATCAAAAATGTCGCTCAAAAACACGCCGACACACTTTCCTGTGCGAGCATTGTACGTGTATATAGGCATTTTGCGCGTGTGCTCGATGAGACGTATTATATGTAAAGCGGCCTCGCGGCTTCAAAAAGAACTAAGTGCATCTTTCGCTTCTTTTTATCTATACCGGCTTTCCACGCTTGTTCGCTCTTCCAGACGCGCGATGCATTTGCTAATGTTTCTTTTTTTGTAGATTTACGCTGCTGATGTGTAGGTATGCGTAGTAGGAGAACTGTAACGCAATAACTTAATAGGATATATAACATTTTTAATACTTTTTTTTATTCTTAAATTTCTATTCTTGAGAGAAATTTTCTTTCGGTGTTCCAGATCGATAGAAATACTTTTACGTGAGAACGGAAAAGTTAAGAAAATGTTTTTTTCGAAAGTAGACAAAAGTCGTAAAATACTAAAGTTATTAGAAATATTTAACTGTTCCTAATTGCACAGGAAACATATTATGTGCATTTCATTAAATAACTCCTTTTTATTGTTGTTTTATCGAATGCTTTTTGAATCATATACTCCCAAGTAGTATCTAAAAACTTTTTATAAGCGGTTAACTCTTACAATTTGTACGATTGCATATTTGATAAATAATCTTACTCGAGAGTTATATTTTACAAATATAAGCTTACTCGAATTTAAATATCGATTTACACGAAAAGTATCGTGTGCAGAAAAATTATTCTTGATTTCTACAAATTCGCGCGAATAAAAGACAGACGTATTCGAAAAATGGCTACGTTCTAATTTAATCCGATAAATATTCCACATAAATAATATCCACCTGTATCTGTAATTAACCAATCTCTAATTTAAGAGAAAAACATATAAAAATCATTGTTAGTCGTAATATATTATCGCGGACATGCTTATATTCCACATTAAAATCAAATAATTTAATAGACCAACTTCCTTTTCATGCGCGATTTTTAATTCCTTCGGTAAAATCCACTAATAAACACATAAAAATGTTTAGGAATTAATTCGATACTCGAGCGGCTTTCGGACACAAGCGGAACCAGAAAAATCAGCTGAAATTAAAATGTTTACGATGTGATTATGAAATTTAATAGAAAGTGAAAAGTGTAACGCCGCACATAAAATCTATAATTTACATCTGGGCTGACTATTTCTCCAGTAATTCCCGGTCCGTAAGTCAAGAATTCGATGAATATTTGATAAGTAATTTAATGCTCTTTATGAAAATGCTCGGGGAAAATGTGAAAACTCGGGTAGCGCGCGATTTCTAGCTGTTACATAATATATATTTCGCTCACTGAAAAAAAATGAAAATCTGATTTGAGCGCGAAAAAATTAGCGTACTGTGAGAGCTTAAAATCATTCGATACAAAGTGTATAATAGACTAGATAAGACTAAGCCTAATTGCTTTTTTTCTAGTTTAATTACTAAGGCGCAGTGTTTCCTTGCACCTTTCGATTAGGTATTTAGTTTCAGTGAGTCAGACTCTGAATGAGCTTAAATAATGAATTCAGTATATATAATGACATTCAGTTTATTTGTTAATTCTCTAATTCGCTGCTTTGTAATCGTTTTCTTTTCTTCTAAAACCCTGTATCTCAAATCATAATTTGAATTCAACTTTTCGAAACAAAGAGGTATTGTTCGAGAATTATTAAAAAATGCAAAGGATAACGAATATATATAGTCAATAACCATTTATAAGCATCTAAAGATTCTAGTCAAATAATCAACGTAAACACACTTGAAAAAAAAGTTAATTTATATCTAGGATTTCACAAACAAGATAATAAAAGCGAAAACTTTTTTATCGCAATAAAGCTTTGACGGACCGAGTCTCACGGGCAATGTGACATCGACGCCAAAATAAATCAAGCGAGACAAAGGACGAAATACGTTATACGGTGTCACGTGTCGCGGAAGCCTACGAGCTCTGGACTGCTCAAAAGTTGGGTCAGTTTCCGCTCCCGAGGTCGGATCTCACGTAATTCCCAGCTACATGTATAAACTAGCGCGAGTACAGCTGCACAATTCGTGCTGGAAATTTTTAAAGTCCCCCAGCTCTTGGGTTATACATACACCCTTTTTTTACTGACCGCTCCGTGATACGTGTATAACTTTTGGATTTTTGTGCGATGTCGCGCATCGCGTCTTTTTTATTACGGAATGTATGTTATTATTTTATAGCGTCGATGAATCTTCAGCAACACCACCGTACTTAATTCCATTTGAACATTTTTATTCGAGATCGTGAATGTTAAGCTTTTTATGTCAAAACACTAAATGTTATCATATTTTTGTTTTGCTAATTTATAAAGCATTCTTATTTCACAGTATTTATCCAAACTAGTGTCCACATATGTGAACGTGTGAAAAAATGTGTTAAACTGCAGTTCATTTTTAGATTCTGAATTGTAAGAAACGTGAATAAATTGAAAAAGTACTGGACTACTTGGAATGACAGTAAACGGACAGTTTCATAGAGGACGTGCTATTCTAATTGCGATGCAAAGTTTGAAGCTGTCAGAAATATATTATATTCCATTTGGATCGCCTAGTAAAAATATTGCACAACGTGTCAGATCTTATAAAAAAGTCATATCGCTCTATAGAACAAAAGCTATATGTCGAGAAATTCGCAAACTTTTCCGAAAGTCTTTCGTAAATTCCTGTAAGAATATTCAGCTGAAAGTTTTATAAGAAGTTTCGCGGAGCGCAAGTTGCTTTATTCTCGCGGAAGCTTTCACGAAATTTTCAATTGCAAAAATTTCCGCCGCACTAAATTTCCAACGCCTTAAATGCAAAGTCAAACTGAAGAACCCAATATCGCCGCTCCGCTATACTTTTCCTCATTTAAACGTGACTTGTAAAAATTCCAAATACCATTCGCACACATCAACTCGAACGAAATAACACGCTTAAAACTCTATTCCCTGCACACAAAGAAACTCAGAGAGCTTCCACCACCGACAAATCAGCAAACGACTGTACGCGCAGCTTTCATAAAGTCCAAAAGCCATAATGCAACACACCGAGCCAACCGAATAACGCGCCAACTTTATAACCTCCCGCATACATCTACAGTACACATGCTCTCTCTCTCTCTCTTTCCTACACAGTCGAGCCGCGCGAGTCGAAAAAAAAAACGACGCCTGCACAATTAATTACGAGCGGCGCGTAGGGAGAGAGAAAGAGACAACGCGCTTACCGCCACACAGCGGGTAATTTTATCGGCCATAAAACTGTCCGTCGATCTTTAAAACGAGCCTCTGATCCCCTATACACACACACACACACACACACACAATGCTACATGAGAAAACACACGGGTTATCAGGCGTGTCGTCCGTCATGTTTCTCGCGCGTCTATATATACACGCGCGGAAACTTTGTTGTTTCTTTTTTCCGCGTGTTTCGAGCCGCGTTCGGTATACTTAATTTAGCGCCGAGATATGGGCGTGCGAGCGTTGCAGTAAATGTGAACGACGCGCCCAACGCCGCGACTGCGCATTCGCATCTTTTCGCGCGGTATGTTTAGCCGCGGAATCGCGGTATCGTGGGAGTCGACAAGCCGGATGTCAAATTGTTCGACGATTTTATTTATCGAGGTAGATATTTTTACGATCGATTGTACATCTTTTAGGTTCATGCGGTTTTCCTCAAAACTTTAGCTTCTGTAATATTATTACTAAAATTTAATATTTCACTTTCAATCATTACTATGTTTTTGTTTGACAATTTTATATTTTTTAGGAGGGGGGCAGCTCCGGCCTCCTCTTAAGTGTAAAAGTACTAGCATACCTTATAATAACTTTAAAAAGTCATCCGAATCAATGTAATGCATCATTTTCGGTTTTTTTAGGAAGATCCAAAGTTTTTGATAGTTCCAGTGAAAATAAAGTAACGGTAATGGTAGATATTCACTTCTCACGTGATGCATCAAATATCTGCGCAAACACAGTAAGAAATACGCGCACCGAGGCCATAATAAATTATCCCCCTATCTATAAACCAAAAATAGAGAGAAAGAGAAAGAAAGGGAAAGAAAAAGGCACGAGTTGGCCGGGCAAAAGAATAAATCTTTTAAAATTAACCGCGGAGACCGCGCGGATGCCTCTTCCCAGGGGAATTTATGATATACGATTTCACGTTCCCTTCGACCTTTCACTATATATATACGTGCACACAGACACACACACACTGGCACAAAGACCACAGCACTGTAATCTTCTCCGTATAAGAAATCGCGCGGGGAGCACAAAGAGGACTTAATAATGTTTTAATACGCGCGTGTGTGAGGCAATCTTTATAGGATTCCGCCTCTCCGCGGGCCTCTCCGCCACGGTGATATCTATAATTTGGTACAGCAATGAGAATCGCGGTGCGCGCGGCCGTCGTATATATCGATATTATGTGTGAGCGGTGTATGTATACTCCCCTGGCGAATGACACGGCAAGAAATGCTTTTGAATTGTAATACATGATTACTGCTGACGGCTGAATGTGAATGCGTATTTGTGAGCTACGAGTGCAAAGTCGATTTAGAAATTTGAACTTTGGATCATATGTACATATATATATATATATTGTTCGTGTAGGTGGATCGAGCATGTCCAATTGCTAATGTTTGGCTTTGCTTTATTATACCTCCTGGACATAAGTTGATATTACTGTTGGTTATATCAGAGGAATTTTTATAAGGTCATTGCGGAAGCTGAGACTTTCCCACTCGTGTTTTATGGAAATTTATTCTTTTTTATGATTATCAGTTTTTTAGAATCATAAAAAATTACCTTTCAAAGAGATTCTACGAACTTCCTATATATACGTATTATTGTGTAATGACAAGTGTCGACATGAAGCTCTAATGTAAATGTGAAATCAAAATAGCAAAAATATCATTCTACTATTCACCTAACTCATTCTCTAATATTGTATCCGTGAAAATCATTAATCGGCCTTTTATATTCTCAGAGTAGGAATAAATTATTTTTAGTCGCTGTGCATTTCACCTCTTTACATCGCTTTCTCGGAAAGCGAATAGAAGTTATACTATAATCATGCACCCTATAAAACGACCACCGCACTTTTCACTCGCTTCATCATCCGATACATTGAAACGATCACTCTTTCCAAGCATCAGCCATCCTATTAATCAGCACTACCGCGAAAACCTCGATCCTCCTATACAACAATTACAAAAAAAACAAAGCATCGCGTACGATAAAAGAAAAAATGGTCGTATACCAATCGGTCCGTGGCCTCAATTAACTAAAAATCTTCGACAGACATTTCCATAGCTCCCGACGCACTTCTTATACGAATAACATCAGCGGAGCAGCTGTGGCTGTGCAATATACGCATTTAGCCATGCCGATGATTCAGTCAGCAGCACTCGCCGAATTCCAAGTACTAGTTGTGCCGGCGTTAAGTGATCTGTTTGCCCTAGCTCTCTCGCACCGCACAGAGGAAGACAATAATAATTTCTATGGACTCGTCGTATAACACTTCTACTTACACACACATATATATCGGGTTACAAGCGCACCGCGCAAGGACTTTCGCGCCAAGTATACATATATATATATATATATAATGTATAAAAGTTTCTATGCTCCCATTCATCGGCGCTACCCGGACACAGGGTCTATATTTTGCGAACTCAGCGACAATGGCGCATCTCTCTTCCTCCACATTTTCGAGCTGTCTCGTGTGTGCATAGGGCAACGCCTAGCACCTGGACTTCCTCGAGGGACATCTGTGGGTCGGTTCGCGTGCCGAGAGCGAATTTGTATGTATACTCCAGGCGGTGCGCCGACTATTGTTAGACGCTCGGCCTATATGCGCTTGCGTGTGCCGATCGTCGAGGTTTTGACTGCGGGATACAAGGCAGCCTTTTCACCTATATATATATATAGTATCTATGCGCTTTTGGGATGTGCGAGTCTGGCACTGGCCACTTAACGAGCTCCGATGAATGGTGTACGAAAAAGTGTTGGTAGATCAATTTAACGGTCTTTCCGGGAACATTTTGGTACGCCTTTTGTGCGTTCTTGGCCTCTTTTTTCTTGTGTGTGTGTATACAGCTCGAATAACGGTTTGGTTGGTTTTGCATGAGATGGCGAACTTATGATTAAGTATTAAAATAGGTGTAGAAGCAAAAAAAAACTGCGTTATTCAAAAGAAATGCGTTACTGAAATCCATTTGTTTTGAATAGCGTTATACCGTTTCACTTTGCTTAACTGTATTTTTCTTTGATTTTTAATAATTTCGCGTCGTTGTGCGGATAACAATGAAATACCAATGGCCTTGCGCAGATTGGATTACTGCACAGTGGTATCAAAACTTCTTTAAGACCCCGACTCAAGCCAGAAGTACTCATACGGGCGTTAATTTGAATTTTGAACTCACATTCGAATCTCATTCGCGCGATATTACATGGCATGACTATGTATATAATACGGCAAGTTCTCCGTCTGATACTATAACAGGAAGGAGATATAAACTCAAAATTCTATTAGATTAGCGCCGTATGAATAATTTTGCCTTAAGAGGACTTACGGCTCGCCGCTTCGAATGAGCAAAATATAGACCATAAAAATTTGCGTGTTAATATTTTATTAATGCAAATAAAATAATAGATTATTGTTTATACCTTGACTTTCAAATTGCATATCTGGTTAAATTTGTTGTCACTTGTGTTTAGATACTATTCTTCGAATGAACAGATGCTAAAAATAAAAAAATTGATATAGTATTAGTATTTTAGTTAATATGATACATATTATATATGAACAGGAATGAATTGTAATAAATGTTAATGAGTTTTTATAATTAAACTTTATTAAACGAAGTACATTGAATTTCGCCCAATACTCCTAAATTCAATTATCCTGCTAAACTTGGTAATTAATACCAGAATGATACATCATCAACTGTTATTATATGTGCATTGCGGTAATCCTCAGAAATAAATAAAACAAAAACAAAAATTCTCTCATTCGGAATGAAATTACTAAAATTAGACGTAAGTTTAATTATTCATTAAACGACTAAACTAACGCGTGCTCCGAAAGATTATACGAAAAAAAAATCTAGCATTTAATGGCGATACATATTCTCCCATTACGACTACTTTCCGCAAGACTCTGGCCTCACCATGCAATTTGCATAAGACGCACGCATTTCACTTTTTACATGTTGCAGCATCGAACGGCCCGCCGCGATTAACCAAGATATATCCGTAGCACAAAGTGCCGCGCTTATAATTCCAGCGTTGAGTTTTTTCGCTGTTCAAACCGAGGCAGCGCAGGAATAAACATCACCGCGGCGCGCATCAGATCAGGAAACTCACGCACACCGACCGACCCACTTAACCGTCAAACCGATCAAGGAAAAAGACACCGCGACCGAGGAGAAGCAGAAGAAAAGCCAACGGTTCTTTCGGTTCGCGTGCATGCGAAATGCGTTAATCGCACCACGAAATCCACCGAAAAATCACTTGAGCGTATAGCTGAAACGACTTTACGTACAGGCGACAGCTCACGGGCCTCGCTCGCCGTAGTAATTACCGTCGCTCAACCGTCATTCGCCCGTGACATCGAGGATTCTGCATACATATATATATATATATATATACGAAAATCCCGATCGGCCGATCGCACATTCAATTACGCGATAAACAAAACCAGGCCGAGAGCACGATTCGCGTAAAACTCCGAATGCGTTGTGTATCGTGAATGCGCGGGTTTGCGGACACGCGATGCGTATCAATTATGCGACACGCGTTACCGACAACGAATGTATAAGATCGTGGAGATCGATAAAGGACACTCCTTCGAAAAGGTTTGGCGCGCGTGTATAATTGGGCTGTGTGTGATCGAAAATCAGGTTTTTATAAATTTCTCGCTGTTTACAGTACAAATACTTAGCGATTTATTTCTACATCTCAATCAATACTACAGTATATTGCTATTTACTTTCGCACTTCTACGCGAATAAGTGAGAATTTATTTGTTCATTAGTCAAATCTCACTCGTTTGTATATTTTATACGCAAGCACTTTTTTAATTACTCAATATTAGATAATCAATAGATTGTTGGCTTGTAATAGTCATTGTTTTCTATAGGCTTCATGATGAGGAAATCAAAACATAGAATGGAATGGTAACTTAGAATGTAATAAGTATTCTAATGAAATGACTTTATATTCTAACTCGTGAGAACGAATTTAATTAGAACGAAAATATATACCATAGAAACATTAAAAATGAAGAAAACAGTATTGAAATAAAATAGAATAAATTTATAGTTTTCAAATTAACAATAAATAACACAAGTGTAAGCATTATACGAAACAAGAAAAGAACTGTGCCACGCTTTGATTCGCATAATAAACCGATTTCCTCGTAGTCCATTCAACACCACTCCACCACGAGGTCGTAATTACTTTTATAGCTCCGATACACAAAGCTCGATAATAGATTATTGCTCTAATAATAATTCATCGTCCAACCGTAAGTACAGGACATCAATTAAACATTTTTTTCTCTGCACGCGCAATTTTCCAAACCAGACGGCGCGCAATCTTCTCATCGAACCCACGCGGCACACACACACACACACACACGTTTCCCAATAGGCTTTTCACATTCGATTCACGACAGCGGAATCACAACAACAAAATCCTATACACGTCGCGCAAATCGAAAGCTCTATGACTTCATAGAGCGATATCGGAAATCTTCAATAAAGTCAACTCGCGCGCGCGCGACCCGGTACATCGCGTGCATCGCCAATCTCTCTCTCTCTCGGCTTTCACCGCCTATGCGCGCACACGCACAGCGCATAAAGTCCGCAATGATCGCGTTCGCGCCCAGAATTGCACGCTCGTGTGCATATGTGTGCAGTGCGTTTGACTGTGATTTCGATCCGATGGCTTTTATGCCGTTCGTTAATTCCATTATACGAATCACATTCGTTCTCTTATCGCGGCGTGAATCGCTCTCTCTCTCTCTCTCGCTGAGCGCCGCAGGATCGTGAGGAAAAAGTTGCGAGTGCGAAAATCCTGTGCTCCGGTCGTGCTGTGTAACGGCAGGATTAATGTTTGTTTTAATGATTGTTGCGTAATTTCAAGTCTAATGTTAAATGTTTCATCGAGTACGTTCTGTTCGGTTGAATTTTAATTGTGACAAGCCTTTTTTTTTGAAGTTACACAAGCCTGAAGCTCACATTGTCAAGTATAACGAAATTTTTCTGTCCTATTATTTATAGAGAAAGAAGTAATTATTTCAAGATACAATTATTCACCATTATACATCAAACATTTTGTAGAAATTCCAGAATCACATTGATACTATTGCACTTGTAAGAACTTGTGCCAATTTTTGAAACACAAATTTAGTTTTCCAGTACATAAGTAAACATAATCAGTACGTTAAAAACATTATCAAAGATTACATTCAAAGCTATTGTCAAACGTTAATAATCGCAGATATAGGGTAATAAAACTATTTATCGGAATAAACACGCAAAGTCGAATATGTCGTTGCAACTCGAGCAATTAAGGACTTGCCGGGAGATACGATCGAACAAAGCCCGAGTATTAACCTAAGGCCACCAGCAGCAAACAAAAGGAATTCGATTAACGAGTTTGAATTAAACTGAAATAAATTTTTCGATCGC
Source organism: Megastigmus dorsalis (assembly GCA_900490025.1). NCBI lineage: Eukaryota > Metazoa > Arthropoda > Insecta > Hymenoptera > Megastigmidae > Megastigmus > Megastigmus dorsalis. The sequence goes on from UELU01137423.1 coordinate 113,943, forward strand.
AAATAAATGCGTTTCGCTGATTGCGATTAAGATTCGCCTTCGAGCCCTCGTGTGCACGCTCGCGAAATCACATAGACGTATATGTACCGTCCCTGTGTACTTCGTTAGCTCACCATTATTCGTGACCATTAATTTTCTTATCAGATCGTAAATCGATGACAAAAACGCACCCATAATCGAGCACGAACTATTTCCCTTCTTCTCCGATCTGAAGACTCAATTCTATCGACTGGTATACCTATTTATACCCGAGCTATTGAGACTGCACAGGGAAACGAATATACGCCGAGTGCAGGATTATATGTACCTCGTGAATACCATCGGTATATACGCGAGTTTTATCAATTTTCCTTGGCGCGTTGACGAGAAACCGGTTTACAGACGGAAGCGGCCGCTACTCGCGGATGTATACAAACATACGGGATCAAAGGTACGTGCGCAGCTGCATATACATACCTTTTTCTATAAAAAGGCTCTAAATTATTCCTAATTGCAAGAGAAAAAAATCATTACGAAGCTGGATTACTTTGTCCGCGGTGAATTAAAGTTTAAAGGGCTCGTTTTAATATAAGTATCATTGTAGACGCCACTGAAGCTGCAGGTTTGTACTTAAATCGTACTTATATCATACCGCAAAATGTTGTGTAGCTACATACGAAACATTGCGTACTTTTGTCTCATGTACAGGACGAAAGAAATTAATCAGAAGTGAAATATTGTCTTCGAATTATATACCAGTTAGCGGCGCATAATGGATGAATGATATAAATGGTAGGTACACTTATTTGTGTGTAACGCGTATATAAGTATGCTGATGTCTTATATATTTCCAAATGAATTATGCGACCGCAGTGTGTAATATTCTTGTCTTCTGGTCACAACGTAAAATTATTAATGCCAGCATAAAGGCCCTTTTTAAAATGAGAATATAATCAATTGCCGGAGGATTTATCCGCACGAGTTGTACAATGTCAGCTTAATTTTCGACATGAAAGCTACTTAATTATTATATTAAAATAAAATGATGACTTTATATAAGTATGATATTTTTTCACTGCGCATTCAGTTATTAGATGAATATTTTGTTATAAGCCAGATAAATTTAAGCTACAAAAATCTTGTTTTATAAGCTTACAAATTTCTAAATACGATTAATAGCCAATACCTCCCCCTCCTCCAATAATTCACGCAAAAGTACATCGCGTAGTACTCGAAAATTCCCCTTTTTAGTGGTTTTTTTAGCCGCGGAAAATTTAAGCTTGCAAAACTCGAAAAATCCAACTCGCACTAAAGATGTCGCAATTTAAAAGTACAAGTCTTGCGCCAACATTCCACTCATCTAATACCGGAACATCAATTTTAAAATAAGAAAAACGATCGCCGCCGCTGCCGAGCGGGCAACTTTTACAAGTGTATAAAAAGCTTTTCCTGTACCTCCCGCCATCCAACATTCATACCTACAAGTACACGACACACAGACAAGCCACACACACACACACACACGTGCTCATAAGTTAAACTGGCAGAGCGCTTAGGTTATACTCGTTGAGCTATGTAGCGAGAGAGAGAGAGAGAGAGAGAATACGAGGGCCGCTTGAATAACGAGCAATTTATCTTATACATCAACGCGGCGCGCGCTTCAAACAAACCGCACGTTCGTCAAGTAATCGCCCCGTACTTTGTATTACAAAGTCCCGTGTGTGCATCCTAGCGCTTTTCCCCAACATCGCTTACAAGCGTCTTGCTCCTAACCTTTGCGTGTGTATAACACATATGTAAGACGTATAACTGGTGGATATATCGAGTTGCGCAGCACTTGGGCTAAAAATCGTGGAATCTTTAAAAGTTCGAATGTTTGATAGGTTCATTGTGTAGAATTCATTTCTGGGACGGAGCAGATTTTTTCATTCGTTTAAAGTTCGTTACGGTGAAGCAGTATGCAAAATGACCCTTCACTAGTGAATCACTTGAACGCGTAATACTGTAACATCCATCAACGGTTCAAATTAGATAAATGGAGTATGAATTCGAATGTTATAACGTCCTAATAAAATTCAAATATAATGATTTCATTTATTTCAATTTCAATTTATTTTAATTTATTATCCATTAGTATACCACTATATGCCAACTGCAAACTTAAAACTTATATTATGTTGGTTAAATTTTAGTGCAATAAAATTGACAAAATAGTAATGACACTATTTCTCCATTATCATTAAGAACAGCTCGAATTGCTTGGCGAAACAAGAGAAGGCACTAAATATGAATGTCAAAATGATTTGTAAAAAAAATTTCATTCGCCACGCAAACGCAATAGCACCTATAATGATTCTGCATATAAACTGCGGCGCATATGTGCGCACCTCCCCCACCGCAGTCATTAGCCAATATGCGCTCTAGTTACCGTCCTCGAGCGGTCAAGTGTGGACGGAAAGCCTCTCGGCTAAAAGATTCTCACGTGCTACCGAGCAAGCATGAAGCAAGCAACGAGCCCCAGCAGCTCTCGGCCACTTGAAAATACCGACTTATACGAGTGGCTCCTAAATATGAACCTGCGCGCGCAGAAAAAGCAGAGAAAAACGGGATATGGTCCGAGAGAAACAGAAAAAGCGTGACATTGACTCTCTCTCTCTCTCGACAAATCACACATGCCAGTGTTCAAAAACCTTTTCAACACGAGCGACAACGTAGATGATGATGATGATGATGACGATGATGACCGTTCGTTGACCCGAGCGTGAAAATTTTACAAATTATACTTTGCAAATGAGCTGCACAGTGTGTGTAGGCTTTAAATAAGGATCCTGCAGTGTAAAGGTAGCAGTAGATGACGTACTGTAACCGAGCTAAAATGGCTGTACCAATGCGAACATACCTTGGTAGTGTACGTATGTGTGTGATACGTGAGAAAAATCTTGTATGGATTAATCAAACTCAATCGCGCAGTACTATATTTTTTTCCATTTATTTTCTGGATACTTTCCTATTATAGTTTATATATTGTAATACATCATTTGCATACTCTTATTTACGTTTTGCACACGTACGCACACTAAGAAGAAAGGCTCATGTGTTACAATACAGTAAGAAGAAGTATCTTCCAAATAATTCCAAGAATTAATGGAATGGAACCAATTACTAATATTTTGATATATCTTTTCATGTCGTTAAAATATCCAAAAATCCAATATTAACATGTTAGTATTTCATATTCTCTAATCAATAAAAGTACTGATAGAGAGACACCGTTTAGTCGAGAACTTTTTTTATTGTAGGAAAATTATATATTGGAATACAAAATCAATAGGATAATCGCTCTAAACTGTGCAATGGGTTGAACATTCCAGTTTAAATAAAGGCATATTCGCGTCATGTACGTGCGAATGTGCACGAGGCCTCAATGCGTTATCAAAGGGAAAGAATCTCTCTTGGGAACTCTGCAGATCGATATTAGATCAATCTAAAGAGCCTTTTATTTCTACTGTTTTGCTAATTGGCATAAAACAATGCCAGGAAATGCACTTTTCACCCCATTACATTTTGAAACCAGCGAAAAAAACATTATCTAAAAAGATCGAAGCAGTAAACCATAATGATCTAAATGCATTAACAAAGCTTAGGGTCACGTTAATTACATGTAGAAGGCTATGTATCACACGGAGAAAAAGGATGTACACGGAAAAAAATCGCAAGCAAACATTACTTAATTTAGCTCGGCAGATTACACTGAAGCAGGAATTAAGCAAAATGTATTGAAGTTATTGAGCAAATGTTACTGAAAATATTCGGTAATACATACTGAAATAACAGTTAAATATAAAGTGCCTAAATAATCAAGCAAAGATTACTTTGCCGTCTTCCAATCGCGAGTGTGTATAATACACTCTCTTTTATTAAAATGTAAACATTAACTTTTCAAGTTATTTAATTTATAAGTCCTAATTTTATATTCAATATTTTCCGAATTTGTACACCCTGCGTATTAAATACGCTTGTCGTTTGCTATGCACATATCACAGGGTGTAAACAACTACAGCGGCAAGCGACAGAAAATGAAATAAAATAATATAAAATACAAGGCACATTTTGTAAATGATTATTATATAATATTTATCGTTACCTTATATAATGTACTA
>UELU01137426.1:0-47827 GCA_900490025.1 Megastigmus dorsalis
GAGAGAGCGAGAGAGAGAGAGAGAGGAGTCGCCTCTCTCGTCCGAATCCTCTCTATATACCCTCCCTCCCCCCACCTTCCACCCTTCGACTACTTAAATCGTTCGAAAATTATCTTTGTAATTGTAACTTTCGTTACGACTCTTTCTCTCTCTCTCTCTCTCTCTCTCGCTCCACTCGACTACGATCAGACCCGAGTTTAGATGCGCTTCGCCGATGCAAATTGTACGTGTTTCGAAAAATCATTGCGTGACTGCTGGATCTGCGCGAGATTGGATCTTGTTATCCTTGATATAGGTTGCTATTTGATGTAGTTTAATTTGATTTGAAGGAAATGTTGAAATTTGAGGATACCTATATTATTTGTTATTTGTCATCTATGTGTATACTAAATGATTATTCATTACATTGATTAATATTTACCGTTGATTGAGTATACCAGTATCTACCGATCTATGAAAACTGGTTTATTATTAAGTGGAAGCGAACGATATACTTTTGTAAATTCATCTATATTCACCAATTTGACTGATTTTGTACGATTCTACATTTGCATAGAAATCATTACTATATATTCTAAGGGATTATCATGTTTCAAAGAAACTAATTCAGAAATAGAATATATTGAATCTGAAATGTTCAACATTTAGTTATAAAGCTGAAACAAACTTTTAGTGGGCTCTAAGGTGAACTATTTTAGAACATATGAAATTTAATAAGAAAACGCACAAGGTGAAGGCATCAGTTACTATGTCCCCTGAGCAAAAGACATTGCCAATTACTGGAGGTTATTATATTAATTGATGTAGGAAACTAACGAATCGTGCATCATGAATTATATGTAATATTGCTTTCTAATTCACATTTACAGCATTCAAAAAAGAAATATTGTACGCTATTAAGGACGGTATCGTGGCTGTAGAGAATTAAATGCAAGGGTCCAATTGTCTGTTTAGAAATTCGTCCAGTTTTTTTTTATTCAATAAAATCGAACGTCTCACTTTTTGGCAAAAAACAAACCAGCCTGATCCTCTTCAAGGAAAAGTTTTAACTTAAAATTAAAGAGTACGTGTGATGCGCACTCGTAAAACACTACATTTTGACTATATGTATAACATTTAAAAAGATATTATAGGTTAAGCTTTTGTTTGCCTGACAAAAAATACACCAAAGGTAGAATATCTGGAGAAACCCCAGTAACTGGCGTCCTTACCCTAGTACTATAAAGAACATCGAAACAGTTATTTGTATGAGTACAAATGTGCAATTACTCTATTACATCATTTGTATGATCTTTCGCGGTTATAGTATTCGTTTTATGAATAATATTTAAATTCCTTATTGGATTAAGAATAAAAAAAAAAAACAATTAAGTTTGTCTATGAAATAAATCATGAAACTACTTCTATATACTTTTTGGAATGTTTTAAGAGTTTCGTTTTTAATCTCCACTATATATGTATGTATTTTTATTAGTTTTTAATTTGTTAGAATATTTCTGTATATATACTTTATGTATTTTAATGGTTATGCCCGTTTCATGTTTTAAATAATTAAATCAATATAAGTAAATGATAAGAGATGTTTTTGATAAGACCGGTAAAAAAATCGTAACCCTAGTAGTAAAAATCAATTATGAAGTATCGATAAAATATGTCAAATGTACTAATTATTTTTCGTGTCAATGGAACAAACGCTAGTAGATCAAAATTTTATCGGCTGGTATGTTTCTCTGTAATGTTACAGAGCGAGGGTCATTGGGCTTATCGGCTTGTTGGTACTAAAACTTTATCTATATTTGTCCGACATCTGACAAAAGTGTTACACTCGCTCGTCGTGTACCCTCCTGCGCATGTTGCAACGATTTCCTTTTTTCACGAAACAGTTTAAACATTCGTGGTTCTTAATATCGCTCTGTTTGCTTTGTACAACCTTAATAATGCACGAAAAAAAAAATTCCGGTGAATTATCTTTATTAAATTTCTTATCGTTGCTTTACCGTTATTAGAAAACTTGTTAACTTATTAAGCTTTATCACCGAAAACCTCTTTTTTCAATAAGTCGGGTCATTAAGTAGTTTGTCTTTGGAACTATTACGTTATTATGATTTTAATTTCTTAAATTACATGCTTTGTAATATGTTTTGATAAGGATTTTAGATCTGTGATTGAATTACAATAATTAATTGATCACGTTTTAAATCATAAACTTCTGAATATAATCTTTATATACGTTTGCAAAATAAGTATATTAAATTAGAGAATTTATAACAACAACTATATTTTTAGCATTGTTCTCTTCATTAAAAAAAACACAATAAGAAAGATACATAAAAATTATCCATTACAGATGTCGGTTGATTTAAATCAAGCGATCTTTATTAAGTAATTATAGTAACTATACATATTATATCCAAATATTCATATATAAATTCTAATAAAACCCAATCATACTTTTTAATGATTACCGAATTAAAATACATAAGAATTGAATTGAAAAAATATTACAGAGATTGAATGTTAAGTGATATTATCTTCCGTCGGCAGGTAGAATGTTCAATGCAAATATACCACGGATTAAATTGTTTTTACTATAGAGTTAATTTATTCAAACTTATATTCGCTAATAGTTGTTGGCAGATTGAATCCGGATGTTTTAACATTTAAAATCAAAATTCATTTCAGAAACAACAAAGTTGTTTTGCTGATATTTATGTCAAAGTAGATTATTTTATTACTACAGTAGCTTCGAAACTCAAATGTAGCATTATATCTATAATTTTTCCCGCTGTTAGTAGTGTATAATCAAGTACCTAAGCAAGATTATCATTTAAGTAGCAAAACAAACAGAAAGTAAATAGAGCCTGTGAATCACGTGCAAGTACTCGTTTTCCTGCATTTCAACATTGCCCAAATTACTTGAATCACGTTAAGTAACCAAGAACGTCGCATGATATCAGATTACTTAGTTGTTCACACAGAGTAAGCCAAGTATTACGAATCCTACAATTATCATGATTGTAAAAATGTTTTAACTCGCAACCGAATGAATTTGGATCTAGTTACGTTGAATATAAATTGTCTAAAAGTAATCCGAATCGCAATGAGATAGCGTCAGCTACTAACAAGCTGGATGTATCTCTGCCGGCGGTTTCGGCCCGTTTCGGCCCGTTTCGGCCCGTATCGGCCCGCTTCCATAACCAGAATCGACTCACCACGTTTCAGCTTCTCGAGGGGCTCGTGGTGTATCTGGTGCGAGGAGCCGTTGTGCAGCATCGCCGCCGCGGCCGCGCTCACGTGGTGCTCGTGGTGGCCGTTGCCGTGTACGTGCTCGAGGTGGTGGCCCGCGTGCTGCATCGCGCTCTGCAGATGGTCGCTCGCGTGCTGCTGCAGACTGGCTACGTGCTGCTGTTGCTGGGCGGTGAGGCCCGCGGCGGGCCCGGACCCGGCGCCCCCGACCCCCGAGACCAGGTCCTGGAGGCAGAGGTCGCCGCCGGCGAGCTCGAGGCCACCGCCACCGGCGGCCCCGACCCCGCCGCGCTCCATGCTGTAGTAGGCCAACGTCGTGGCGTCCTTGATATTTACCCGGCACGAGTATAATCCCACGACACCGCCGACTAGAGCGCGCGTCCACCTTTCCAGGTGCACCTTGAACAATTTCCTTCCCCTGTGGCCGCGAGCGATATCTCTCTCTCTCTCTCTCTCTCTCTCTCTCTCTCTCTCTCTCGGCTTTCTCGCCTCTCTGTCGCTAATTCGATGCTTGTATACTGTCCTCCTCTCTGCTTGTGTGTACGTCTATGCGGATTTGTACACCGATGGCAGCCTAGGTCATCGTATATCTTTCACCGGCACTCTATGTATGCATGTACAAGGACGATCGAAGCTGTCTGGCTCCTTCACACCGCGGCCAACCGTTCAGATCTTGACTTTTCTCCGGACCATGGCTGCAGCGTACATATAATTTACACGTACTTCGCACTCAGTGTATGATCTCTGCTCCCCGCGGGGCGACACTCGTCTATTACAAACTATACAAGAATCACCACCGAGAAGAAGAAGAAGAAGAAGTAACGAGCCACTGCTATTGCCGCGAATATCAACTATTATATGCACACACGCGACTAGTCGCCGTCGGACCAAACGTGTCTCCTTATACTTGGTCCGCGCTCCGACACACTCCGGCAGACACACCGCAAGCTCACTGCTTTCTCGCGGCTGTTGTCTTCCGCGTGACGGGCCCACCGTTGATAAAGCCTCCTCCTCCTCTCTCTCTCTCTCTCTCTCTCTCTCTGTCCCTCTGTCTCTGTCTCTCGGCGAAACCACGGAGCTCGAGATAAGAGGCCGTACTGCTTGCGTAAGCAGCCGCTGCTGAAGCTCCTCGTTCCTGTGTCGGCGCGCTATCGCTCCCTTTCTCGCTCCTCTCGTTCGCACTGCGCCGCCCTCGTCGTCGTCCTCGTCGTCGTAGTCCTCGTCGTCATCGTCGCCCGCACTTGGGACTCATTCCAGCGCACAACTCGTGTGTCGTATCTCTCTGTGTTCCCTCTGTCGGAAAAAACTCGCGCGTCAATCTACACGATACCGTGGATGTTATATGCACTGATAACTCGATCGCGCACAAGCTTCACGCACCAACCCGTCCGATATGCGTATAATGCGGGATGTAAATACGGAGGGGAAGAAAAAGAGGAGAGGAGAGTAGGTAGGTAGGTCGGCACGCGGCCGCCTCGTTCTATACTGTCCAATTCTCTCGCGGCTATATAGTCGTGCTGGCGGCGGCTGCTGTTACCGTTGCTGCTGCTGCTGCTGCAGGGGCTAAGCTTGCGCAAGGGCGGCAAGAGAGAGGAGCAGAGCTGCAGAGAGCAGCGGTGAGAGCCTCTTCGGACTGGCGGTGTGTGCGCGGCTGGCCGGCGGGCTTAAGTCCCTCGGTAAGTCGGTAAGCCGTCAGCGGCCGTATATATCCGAGTCGCGGCGCGCGCGGAGCCCCCGAAAAGCTCTCTTTCTCTCTCTCTCTCTCTCTCTCTCTGCTATAGGCGCACTCGCGCGCGTGTGGGTGTAGAGCAGCAGACGAAGTAGAAGTAGAGGAAGAAGAAGAAGTGGAAGGAGAGAGTGAGAGGGATAGCGTGCGTGTGGCGCGGTGGTGGATCGCGGTGTAGTAGAGAGAGCAGCGCTACAGGCCTGGCTCCGCAGCCCGAGAACTGTGTGTGCGACGGTGCTGCTGCTGCTGCTGCTGGATGCTGCTGCTCTAGGCCCTCGCGCTACGGTATATATTGCACCGTCGACTCGCGCTATACCCACCGGCCTGACTGCCTGACTCGGAGCTCCTGCGCTGCTCCTGCTGCTGCTGCTGCTGCTCTTTCTCTCCCACTCTCGCACGTGTTGTACGTACGAACATGTGTGCAGCGTAAGCGTGTGTCCCTGTGTGCGTGTGTGTATGTGTGCGTGCGTGTCTGCTGCTACTGCTGCTACCCCTGCACGATGGGATGCTGTGGCTATACAGTAGAGATTCGGCTCGAGCGGCGGAGGGGTTCCTTTCTCCCTCTCTCTCTCTCTCTCTCTCTCTCTTACTCTGTTTCGCTCTCTCGACCCCACCACCGAGATCGGCTCGACGTTATACGGACACTCGCCCCTCCTATCCGAGCCCCACCCATGCCACAGCCGCGTGTTCCAGAGAGAGACGCGCGAGCTGCTCGCGATAGGGGGTTATTTCCCACTTTTTCTGCCGCGTTGCTCCCTCCCTCCCTCTCTCGCTCTGCTCCCTCTCTTCTCTCCCTCACTTTTTCTCGTCGCCTGGTTTTTTGGACCGCTCGCGCACCCTCTGACTCTGTATATTCTCCTATTTTTGATGCTCTATATATATACACGAGTGCGTTTGTGTGACTTTGTGCGTGCCTTATGCACTACCATGATTCGAGCGTATAGCGTATAGCCTGTGTGTTGTAGGAGTTTCGAAGCAGTGTACGTGTGCACTACTTTTGCGTTTGAAAATTTTTGATACGATATTTTTCTGTCACTTTATGGAGGTGAGTATATATACGGGAGAGGGATATATATATATCGCGATATATGGCTCCTTGAGCGGTGACTGTACGTATATACGGGTCGGTGTAGGTTATAGAGAGAGTGGAGATGGTTGGCAAGTGGCGAATGGTGCGTGTGACGTATGTGGAGTGGCCATTTGGGAAGCTAAATTGTGATTGGTGATAATGGCGCTGGATTTGTACTGATATCTTTTCTTCGCCCACACTTATGAAAGATGAATCGCTTTCTTCCGCGGCTGCTTTTTCTTTCCCGCAGTCTTCCACTTCAATGGGATTAATTGTCCTTTTTCTCCGTATATATACGTATACATATATGCGTATACTGCTGTTTCGTTTGTTCGTACAGGAAAGGATCGTTATCGATGATGGTTTTAGTTTTAAGAAAGTAAGAATGCAAAGGGATGTTTGATGATCTTATCGTTCTGGACTTATTCTACTTCTAACCCTTTCATAACTCGTGTACACTTAAGGAATCCAGAAATATTGCTCAATATTATAATTCTTGATTGTAATAATGATCTTGTTAATCACCCTTGCGATACAACGAATCCAATCATCTACATAGCATTTTTAATCTTCGGTAATAAGCTATATACCAGAATCGAAGAAGTATAAGGAAATATATACGAAGCCACTTTAAAAGATGACCCACAGTGCATGAAAGAGAACGAGAGCGAGAAAGAAGCTCCGCATCTAAGCTCGAAAACACTTTTTATATCACACTCGGAGGAAAAGACTAAATTCCGAAAGTGGATCAGCTCGCCGACGTTAATGCGTATAAGAGAGATCCTCTATAAGGCTTTCTCCCGGTGGCGCGGCGGGCGGGCGACACTTGGACCTTTAGACAAAAGAAACCGAGGGAGAAAGAGAGAGAGAGAGAGCAAGTCGCGTTGTGCACATTGCGCAAAGAAAGAGAGAAGGCGCAGAGAAAGAAAGGAAAGAAAGAAAGAAGAAAAGGAAGGAAATATCGAGTATAAAAACTTGGTTAACAGAAGCCGCGGAGTATAAACCTTCGCTCGCTGTGCCGAGAGTCTACTCTCTTCTCTCTCTCTATATATATACGTATGTGGGTGTGTGTGCGCGCGTGTGTAACGAGCAGGCGAGGAAGTGAGCGAGAGAGAAAGAGAGAGGAAAAAAGAAGTCCCGGAGAAGGCCGAATACGACGGAGGAGAGCCACTTTCGGGGATGGAAGTACGTTCGTCAGGTCTCTCTCTCTCTCTCTCTCTCTCGCTCGCTCACACGCACAGACACACTCTTCACCGAGGCGCACGCGCACACGTGCAGAATCGCGAGAACGAGAGTTCGGAGACGGAGCGCGAGTGGAAGGGTCGGGGCGAGCGAGCCCAGCTCGTGACCGCGAGTGGGAGCGAGACATCAGCCGGCAGCGGAGCGAGACCACGCCCTCGAGCGGCGCGTGGGCGTTGCTGCAGCGTCGCCCTCGCTCGCGCTCGCTCTCTCTCCGTCTTCCCCAGCAGTGGGCACTGCGCGTGTGCTCGAGCTTTCGGCTCCGTCTCCGTTGCCCGCGAGGCGCGCGCTCGCCTCTTTTTCTACTCGCGGAGTTCTTATTTCTTCGTCTCTTTCAAATTTCAGCAAGAACGCAATACGTGTGTACCTGTACTCGTGTGCACGTATACATCTGTATGGAGTGTATATATGGGCTGCTTGAGGAGGGAGGCGTTGATTTTTGAGCCCTACACATACACGCACACACACACACATGCATAATCTACGTGTATATATGTATACATATGTACATAGACGGACGAGTTTTTCTTTCTTTTTCTTCGGCGCTACTTCTTTTTTCTCCCTCTGATCCCTCTCTGCCTCTCGCACCCTTCGTTAGTGTAATTTGATAATCGGAGGATTACCTCCCTGGAGCAGGTGTGTCTCTATCTCTGCGTGTACGTGTACGTGTGCGTGTGTATGCGCAGCTCATATAACTTGTGTAGCGACGGCTTGACTTTGCGCTGCACATTCGACTCTGATTATTATCGAGCGACGCGGGTAGTGGGAGAGATGGCGGATTATGAACGAGTGCATGTGCACACATATACGTACACTTTGAATCGACTATATTTTCAACCGGTCTGCCCACTCGTAATCGAATCGACGCGAGAATTTGGACGCAGCGCTTTTTATCCGATGATGCTCGATTCGCTGTGATCTTTTATGCGCTTTGCCAGGTAGTGGCGATCAATTCTATCGTGCGGATGAAAATCAATGACTGTTATAGAGCAATAGTTGAGCGGTTGTAAAGTGTATTAGAAACGTTTCGGTTTACATGCACTTTTTGGATTCTATATTAAATTGCAGTTAACTATTTACGAAAAGAAACAATCACATTTTAATATTGTTAAAGTAAATTCTTTTAGAGCGAAGTATGCCAACTCAAGTACAGCTCTTACTAATAATAGTGTTATTATGTCAATGTGAAAAGAATTATTTTTATCCAGCTATACTTATCAATAGTAAATATTCTTGTTAACGTTCAAATAATAAATAAACCCTTTGATTTTGTGGCAATGATAAAGCAAATCTTTGCGAATTACCGGCAAACAAGTTTATTTATAGAGAGGCATCTTTGCGTACACACTTCCACATTTTTGAAGTGCATAAGGAAAAAGAAAAGTAGAACAATATAGGAATATGTCGGAGGATGTAAATTTTTGTAGGTGCATAAACATGATATTCTAATTGACCTTTTCCACGTAGGAGGCTGTTATTTACGGTTGTTGTCTACCCGATATCAGGGGGAACGAGAGAAACGAAACGCCCATAAAGCGAGTTATGACCTGACTGCTATATAAAAGGATAAGACAGACATTTATCAGCTACGTCGAAGGTACGGTGTTTAATGCAAAAGAATCCTATTCTTTACTACCGCGTTTGATCCCGTAGGCTCCCAAATTTACTAAAGATAATTACTGACATCGTTTTACTTACCGCGTTTACCTATGCTTTTGTTTGTCATATTTAGTAATGTAACAATTACAAGTTTGCAGAGAATTTGGTACAAGACAGAGATAACATTTTGAAAATATAATGGAACATTATTTTCATTAAAATTTCTCTAGTGTAATTATATTGACATCACTGCGTAAAAAGCTTAATATTCACACCTTTAAATGGTATTCCAATTCGCTAAAAAAAAATTACAAAGTTAAAATAAAAGATATTATCTGTATTAATAAAACGTAGGTATTTTTGTTGGTCGCGGGGATTGAAATCTTGCCACCTGAAACGAGTTGCGAAAAGTAGCTGTGGCATTGAAAAATACTTTTAAAATCGACAAGATAAAGTGTCATGATTGTTCGAAAACCGTAAAGATTTATTATTTTGTTATTATCTTCTAACCGATAACGCAGTTTTTCCTTCTTTTTTTCTTCACCTCTCCGTCGGTCGGCGTAATGAAAATGAAATTTTTCTTCCCGAATGGCACTTGATGTCGGCGAAACGCCTCCGCACAAAGGATCGGCTTGTGAGCCAACACAGCGTTTACGAGACGTCGATTATCACTTCTGACGGCCACTTCGATGTTTTATTAGCGATAGTGAAAATGAGACCCTGCAAGCAAACACACGCACACAGACACATACACCCACGCACACATTGACAGGCGCACACGCGATATTCGTGCAATATTGCTTTCCATTTTATGAATTGTGTTTCTTGTTGCCTTTATAAATACACCTCATTGGTAAATCGTTGAATTGTAATTTTGTTTTTATGCAAATATTTTAAATATTCTAATGGATATATAATTATTATAATAATTTTTTACTATAACTCATATTGATGCTTTAGGTATACAAGTACAAGCCTTTTTTGTACAAATGGTTTATGCTTTACAAATGTCTACATAAATGAGAATAAAATCACAAATGATGGCTATATTTCCTTGGATTTGATGATAGGTAACAAGATAAGTATTACTATGGCATAAAATAAAATAGTTCTTAATTGCAAGTGGTATTAAGAATTCATTTAATATTACAGAAAATATGAATTCAGTAAGGTTAAAAGAGTGATAACTCACCTCAAATGCTCATAAAGCTATTCTTATCAAATGAAAAATGAGCCGCTTTTATAAAGTTCAGTCCCAAATTGACTGAACAAGAATAATTCTTTCTTTTTGAACAACAAGTCAATGTTTAGATTTACACAGTATATATAAGTACTCTGTTTGATAACTGGATTCGAATCAAAATCAATTCAGAACTGAAAAATATTAATGTAAATGATATACGGCCGTTCATCGATATCTATATCATGTCATTGTAACATAAGATGTTTGCTTATACCATTATTTCGTCAATCGCTAATTGGAAGCTATACTTTTTCATGCGAGTCGCAAGAAAAGGAAAAAAATGGCACACACAACATCGGCCTTTAACGCTCATCCCTTTTATCATGCAATTTCCCTTCGAAATTACGAAACTTCTCAGCGTCCCTAGCACCGTAAACATAATATAAGAAGAAGAAGAAGAAGGAGGAGGAGGAGGAGGCGAAAAAAAAGGTAAGGCTCCGGGAGAGAGAGAAAAAAATAGAGAGAAAAAAATAGAGTATAGCGGAAACGAAAAGCAGAGCGAGATCGAAAGCAGCAGCAACAGCAGCGGCAGGAGCAGCGGCGCAGTAGGTATATACTTATTCTCTCTGTCTGTATTTTCGCCATTCCGCAGCTCGGCGTCGTTGCAGCCCCCGGCCGTCCCTCCTATCCTCCTCTCATACTCGTGCTTGGATCTCGCGGCGCTTGTCCATTCGTCTCACTCGTACACATTTCCTCTTTCACTCTCTCTCTCTCTCTCTCTCTCTCTCTCTCTCTCTCTCTCTCTCTCGTGCTCGCAAAGGTTGAAGCAGCGGCCCTCATCTCCCACTCCATCGTAGCAAGCCGTTCGGTCGTTACGGGCGCGCTCTCCGTCTTTACAAATTTTATATCATTTTTATGAGGCATAAAGTCGCCGAGAAGCCGACGGAGACAGCTCGCCCGGCCTCCGCTAAGCAAGAGAAAGAAAAATGCCCGAGAGAGAGAGAGAGAGAGAGAGAGCTGAGGCCAGAAGAGGACAGATAGCGAGGCAGCGGCAGCGGCAGCGGCAGCGAAAGGAGTGTAGGAGGATTCCGCATAGAGAGACGACGTGAAAGAGAAGAAAACTCAGGCGGCTGCCAAGCAGCAGCTCGCTCTCGCTTCGTCCCTCTGCGCGAAAAAAGAGGCTAAAACAATGAGAGACGCGAGAGAGGGAGCGACAAGAGGAGAAGAGAGAGAGGGAGAAAGAAAGAGAGAGAGAGAGAGAAAGAGAGAGATGTTTGAAAGTCACGTGGCTGGGCGGAGCGAAATTCGCCCTCTCGAGCCCGTGTGCGTGTGCGAGTGTGTGTGTTTGGGTGTGTGGAAGAGTTTCAGAACTCGAGGGGTTGCAGAGGGCGAGGCTGGGAGAGTAGTAGTGACGCGAAAAAGACGGAGAGATAAAGAGAGAGAGAAAGAGAAAGAGGAGAGAAAAAGGGTGAAATTCGCAAGGGACAATGTCACCGAGGGGGAAAAAGTAACCCGGTGGATGAAGCTCCGGAGCGACTCTCTCTCTCTCTCTCTCTCTCTCTCTCTCCCTCTCTGTGCTCCTCCCGCGCTCGAGCTGCTTTTCGATTAGATATTTTGTTAGCCGCGATAAGGGGCTGCCGGGGAAATCCGGTTTACAGTTATTTCGCAAAATATTGGGGAGACGTCCCGAGCGCGCGCGTGTGCGTGTGTGTCTATGTGCCGCAGCAGCGCAGCGGTACAGCAGCAGCAGCGGCGTCGCTCGGCAAGGCACGAAAATGATTCTTCCGAGAGATCAGGCGCACGTCGAGCGTGTAAGCTCTCTGTGTGTATCGAGGCTGGAGATTTTTTTTCTTTCTTTTTTGTTTACGAGGAGCGAGCCCGACTCTTCGAGGGCCTGGGGGGGATTAAAATTTATCGACTTCTAATTTTGGATTTAGCGTATATTTAGAGGAGCTGCCTTCGATCATTTACATTCTGTGAGATGTTGCGAAACGTGGAATTCAATGGCAGTTGCTGAGAGATATTCATTTTCGTGAGCCGGGTGTATGATCGATTATTGAAATCCGCGCATTTCGAAGGAGACATTTTGAAAGCTCCATAATATAGAAGCAGCTGATGCTTACAATTTGGAAAATAGTTACCGAAATATATGCACGAATGAAGTTTTAGAAATCAAAATGATCTAATTGATAGAGTTGCCGAATGATAGTTTTTGGTTCCGAATTCGTAAGTTTTATAAATAATAATAATTAACTAATATTCATTGAATTCTACAAGAATTACACAACAGCAATTGATAACGGGAAACGCGCGAATCGGGCCCTAACCGAATCCTAATATAAGACGCTCACGCGATATATATGTATATGTACCTGCGTACGCGAATCGGCAAAACAAGAAGAGCATAGCCGCGTAGAGCGAAGACGCTCCCTTTCGTTCTTAGCTTTGACAAACGAGCGTCGACGAAGGCCTTCGCGCTTCGGGCCTCCGCGTATATACTCGCTCGCTCCATTCCAGTCCATCAATTTTCAATCACAAAGAAGTTCTCCTCCTTTCTCCTCCTCGCTCTCTCTCTCTCTCTCTCTCTCTCTCTCTCTCTGTATATACGCCTCGTAGAGCCTCGCGCGCGCGCGCATCGCTTATATATATAAGAGTATACAGCTTCGCTACTCCAACTTTTCGCCGTCGACCCCCGCTATATACCGCGCAGCCCTTATAGCCTCACCCCGATCTACTTTGCCGCTATACCGTCCCTCCTTATTCTTCTTCTTACACCGAGTTCTTTGGGAGGTGGCTGCGCGAGTGCCTGTATACGACAGCCAATCAGTCAATGGGAGAATTTCGTTGCGCGCATAAAAATATTTTTAATACCAAGCCGCGCGTATGCAGAGCGTCTGTTGCCATTGTGATTCGTTATAACAACACGACTTTAAAATCCTAAACGAATCGGAAATGAATATGAAAAAAGTTCTCCTATTGTTAAATTATGAAAAGCAATTATTGTATTCTTATAATACAGTTCCCACGAGTAAACGGAAGAAAACAATAAAAATATATAATCACCAAGTTATGACGATAAATATTAAAAAAAAAAAAAAAAAACAATTCATCGATCTATTATAGACTATTATATACACAACTTCGATTGTAATACCCTGATAGGCTTTACAACAAACGCTTTATATATCCACCTACACTGCATACATTATCCCAAATATATATACAGTCTATCGACTATCGTGTAAATCCCGTACGTGAAAAATGATGGAAAATGGATACGAAAATACGGAAAAAGGCGGTACGCACACATTATATGCATAAATCCAGCATTGCTCAAAGTCCCTCGAATTCAATATATTTCATTATATACATCGAGTGCATCCTACTGTCATGGCGCAAATGTAGCAATGATATATGATGATGCTCGGGTTACCCGCGATAAATATACACACACACACACACATATACAGATTCTCTCTCTCTCTCCTCTCTCTCAGCTTTCTGTCTGCCTCTCTTCATATATATATAGGCGCTAAAAGAAGCGAGCCATTGATGTGGATGCCGCCACGGATTATCCCGGATAAAGAGTTCCGTGCAAGATAAGCAGTTTTTATTGTTGATAAACGCGTGCGCCTCGCGCGCGTGACTAATCCCAACGAAAGCAGCCGCTCGGCAAATACATCACGAACACATATCTGCCACAACGTGCGTCTCTGTGTGTGTGTGTGTGTGTGTCAGCGCAACTTCATTTCTTCGGTCGTTTCGCGCTCGCATCCAAATAGATATCGAACGCCTCATTTGCAGCCGTATTATAATTATTGCGATACATGCACGATTTGCGTCCACTGAAACGTTTTGCAGTTCCTTTTCGATTTACAATTTCTATTTTTATAGAAAATGACTTTTTTTTGCTCCTATCTTATATTGTACAGTATATTTTAATAAAGTTATTTAGACATTAAATTTCTTTACGTATAAATATTTAAAAGAACATTAAATAAGACTCTTATCATGCCTATATAGCGAAGACATTTTCCATTTTGAAAATTAAATTATACAAAATTCGCTTGTCATTGGTGCAGAGATACGAATTTCCTGGATGGATATACGAGAAAGATTGGAAAAATCGTCAATGTATATGCTACATTGAATTTGAGTTAAGACTGAGATTCCTTCTCACTCCCCTCCACCCCTCCCCTTCTTAATTAACTGCCAAACGTAAACGTACATCGTAAAAGTATCCCTCTTTATAAAACTCAAATTGTGTTCCAACAAACCCAATCGTAAAATCGGATTATTTCGTGAGATCCAATCAGAATCGACTGTCGAAATAGGGGTAAAAGAGGTAAAACAAAAAAGTCTTGCAAAACTTGTATAAGAGCTCGAAAGAAATCCCTCGCCCCCTGTGTGAAAAAAGTAAAAGGGAAGACGCGACCGACGGACCAAAGATAGAGAAAAAGCTCAACTAAAATGCGTATACGAGACAATTCGTCACTATTTAAGTTACGATTTTGCGACAGTAGTTGCAAAGCTGGGCTTATAACATTTTATCTTCGACTATTTTTTTTAAACGAAGACAGAGTTATTTTGAATTATAAAATTTATAAATTTCAAAGACCTATTAGTGTTATATTAGTGTGATAAATTATCAACATAGCAATCAAAGATAATTAAAATTGAAAAAAAAATTAATTTAATTCTAAACTTTATTTCTTGGATAATAATCAAAAGAGGAAGATCTAGATAAGAGAGAGAGAGAGAGTCGGAAACTGAGAAAAGAATGAGAAAGAGAATCAAAGAGAATTTTCTAACATGATAAAGGGAGACAAACAAAATCAGAGTGAAAGACAGGAAAGAAGTGAAAGCGCGAGGGAGTTGGCAAGTATAGCGAGCTGGAGAGGGAGTGAGAGAGAGAGAGAGAGAGATGAAGCAACCCCACTAGGTTACCTCGTTGAATGACGTCACAGCCAATGGGAGGTCCGAAGCGGGGCGGCGCCTCCACGCGGGTCGGCCATCATGGCAACTTTTCTCTCTCTCTCACTCTCCTGCTCTGTCTCTCTCTCTCTCTCTCTCTCACTCGCACACATAGGTAGCTCGCTATCGCTCTCACTCTGTCGGCGCGCGTCGATGTTGCACGGAGCACACACACAGAGCAGTGTTTCACTCATGCCAGAGAGAACCGAGAGAGCCAGTCTCTCGACCATGTCTTGCTCTTGGTCCAAAACTTCTCTCTCTCTCTCTCTCTCTCTCTCTCTCTCTCGCCTTCTCATCCTCCCTCGCTTCGCATATATATATGTATACAGTATAGTTGTTGTTTCTGATATGTTGCTGCGGGCTGCGCCGTTGTTGCTTTCTCGGTCGCTGTTTCCTGTCACTGTCTCTCGCGTCACGCTATACACGCGAACTTTTCTCGGCACCGTTCTTTTTTATTCAGATCTTTTTTTAGTTT
Organism: Megastigmus dorsalis; assembly: GCA_900490025.1. NCBI lineage: Eukaryota > Metazoa > Arthropoda > Insecta > Hymenoptera > Megastigmidae > Megastigmus > Megastigmus dorsalis. The sequence continues at coordinate 15,512 of UELU01137426.1, forward strand.
GCACACGGGATGTATTTTTATATATGTGGACCGTACTGTAATATAAAGGTTCAATCGACTTTTCCTTTTCGCGCGGTTCGATCGAGGCTCCAATTGGGGGGAAGAAGTTTGCTATTCTCGCTTTAACTTCGTGTGATTCGTTTCTTGTAAGGCTGCCGAAAAAATTGCTGATATATACGCGCATATATGTGCGTATAGGAAATTAGTTTTGAATAGAATTTTATTTCTGACTGGCGGAATTATAATAAAGAAGAAATCAGATTCGGTCAGTTATACTTTACTTGTGCCATATTAGCAGGCATTTATATAATAGCAAACCAATATACATTTCTATATATTGGAATAAGATTTTTGTTAGGAAAATGTTAAAATTTAATAAAAGATAAAAGATTACTTTTATTCGGTATAGTTCAATTTAAAATTCATGCTGTTGCTTTCATTTTTAAGAACAACTGCACATATAGTTTCTATTTATTTATTTAAGAGCACGTATTATGATTTTATTATATCACTATATTTAACTTTAAAAATAATAGCAATACCAGGTTTAATTCTCATTTTTTCAAAATCAGCACAAAACGCAAATCACGATATATTGCTCTCGATAATAAATCGGTAATTACAAATTTCCCAGATTTTGCAAGAGGATACAAATGTTCTTGCAATCCCTTACGACTAATCCCACATTATATAGAACAAATATATATTATTAACCGAATGGTCTATGAATTTGGTCGTTTTACTCGAATTTCTGGCTACTGATACAGCGCGTGTACTGTGTTTTCGGCCTCTTTTCGTTGGATAACTTATGCCAAGGATTAGTCGCGACCGCTAATTATATCCACGTTTTGCTACATTCCCATCTACATAAATTATTATTAGGTTCATTATGCGTGACAACCGATATTACAGGGAATTAAATCTCTACATCCATATTTATTCAGTCTGGTTTATTTTAAATAAATTTTTGTTCTATTCTTTTATCAATGCAATAATCGGTCATCATTATAGTGCTGTACAAAACAGATAAGATTATCGATTTAAATTGGTTATTATATATAATATGGAAAAAATAAACCCTATGGAATTAGCACTCTTGGTACTTTCTGTTTTTATCCCTGCAGGGAAACTTGTGCGATATGCAATATACAATCGATTATAGATGAAATTCCATAACAATTATTTTAGTAATACATTTTCATTACTGTATATCTATGAGTCAATATATATACAGTATTCTTCGCAGACTCATTAAAAATATGACGTTCGAGAGGAAGTATAGCAAAGTTATATTTATTTGCTATATACGGAGCTAATTTCGAGTCCTAATGAACACGTCAGTTGAGAGGATTGCAATGAAGGTGCGAAAGGCACCACGTGCTACTACTCGGCTGTCATAACATATATCAAGCTCGCTTCTTTCTTTCTTTTCCTCCTTCCTTCACCTCCCTCCCTTTACCTTCCACCTTTTTCCCGTTCAAGGCGATTCTGCGCGCTTCGAGGGTGGCTTCTAAATCGTATATAGGGTTAGAGAGAGAGAGAGAGTCTATGAATATTCTCGGCAGCCAGCTGAAGCAGGCGGAATGACGAACGACGTGGGCTGCCTATGTAACCCCCCTCACACCACTAATACTGCCACTTTTTGCCCGACGTCTATATATATATGTGCGCAGTACTTTTACAGGAAGATATCCGCTTTTATCGGTAGATTATTACTTTCTGGATCTTTTCAATATCGTTATCAATATATTTTACTCTTCAATGTACAGATACAGTTAGATCATTCAATCTTCTTTATAAAAGCAATAATGACTTTTCCATATATTAACAGGTCGAGCGTTATTCCATTAACGTTATCGAACATTTTCATTTCTGCACAAGCACGCGCCTTTCGTCTATGTATACCGAAGCACGGCAATCGCAATAATTTTCTTTTCGAGTATTCGCCGCTCGGCGATCAGCCGCTCAAAGGAACGAATTCACCATCGCACACCGTAAAAAAGCGTCCGCAAATAAAGCCCATTCGATCCATGCCCTCCTCACTCTCGCACTCTCTCTCTCTTTCTCTCTTTTCTATCTCGTTACACCGCTGCACAGAGGCTCGACTTCGTTTTTCATTCATCCCATGGTGGCAGGGCATGCAGTGCATTATATATACCTATATATATGTACATAGGAAAACGACTCACGCCTCGGTTGCCGCGACGGCCTCACGCGAAAAAGGTACATCGGTTTCTTAAACTATTATGCCGTCGTTCGCCACCCGTCCCCCGACTCGACCTCCTCGGCGATTTATCAAAATCAGGCTGATTTACGTCCTTGACGGAGCGTCTTCCCCGACCCTGGCCTCTCCTGCTTATAATACAGCCCCGCTTATACTATATATATATATATATATATATATACGTTACGTTGAATTTGCGATTATATCGCTTTACTGCTGATTATTCTATGTAGGGCCAATGTTTATTTTATAATGTCTTTTCCGTTTATCAATGTATGTGGTACCTTAAAAACTTTTCTACGACTCTAGTATAATTATAATGTTATATTGGTAATTAAGGTTCATCGAAAATTACGTTATTATATATATGTCTATCAAAGAATGTAAATGTAGAAGAACAAGCATTTCAGAAAAATCTAAAGCTCAGCTATAGGTATCGGCACTTCAACATATCCTTCGATAGAAGAACAATGAACCTATATACATATCTCAGTACGACCAAATACACACAGACGCACAGCTGAATCGGGTCTGCGATCAGAGAACTCGTCCTCAGGTAGTTCGTCATCGAAGCCCCAACGATGCATCTGCGGTACATACAAACTCGGCGCACATATATATATATATACATATACGGATACATAGCACATCGCTGGGCTCGTTACGGTCGATAGCAGCGGCAGCGGAGCGAGCGGTTCGCCATGGTGATGACTGACGGGCAATAAAACCTTATCTACCAACAGCGCGAGCAAACGGTCCTCTTGCTCTCTTTCTCGTATTTGCCTTTTTTTTCCTCCGTGTGTTTCAGTTTTTTTTTTGTTTCACGTATTTTTTCACGCGCCCTATACCATTCGTTGAAAACATTTGTCATTCTGGTATCGTTCAATTTTTCCTGTGGATATATACGTATAGATTTTAAAGTTGCTTATCTAGCAAAATTGTTATCGATTTCTTGCGATTCGGACAATCGATGGATCTCGGGATTGTTGAAAATCGATCGATTTGGGATATATATCGTCGGTTCCGTATAAAAACGCGATTTCTCGGAATCGCGTTCAAAGGGGCAACATCTCAGAATTGCGTTCAAGAAAGATGATATCTCGGAGTCCCGTCCAAAAAGGTGATATATCACAAATTGTTTTCTCGACTTTAAAACGGTGTTTATTATAATTGTATTTACGTAAAAATTATTTAAAAATGCTAGATTTGAATTGCATCTGAAATTCCAATTCAAATGAACGTTTTTAATGAATTTCTACTGTAATAAACTTGAAAAAAAACTTCGCTTTAAAGTCAAGAGGAAAATTCACCTTTTTGTACGCGATACATATTATAACTTTTTTTATAATAAATACATATATGTATATATTCATTAATTTATAACTACAAACGTAACTAGAATAATACATAAAGAGGTCCTCGTGAAATGGTTCTTTCCAAATAACTTAATATTAATAAGGAATGAATTTTATTAAAATAATGTATAAAAGTAATTTATATAAAAAAATTTAACCATACATCCTCCATATTTTTGTTTTCGTTAACGTAATCGCAAGAGCAATCGATTTTAAGAAATCTTAAGCTATATCAGTCCTCCCAATTGATATTGATCAATCCAGTAAGAATTTTCATAGGAACCTTGGATTTTAAAATAACTATAATTAATCAGAGTAGTAGTATATATATCAAGTACTTAAGTAGCTCATTGAAAAAAAAACTTAATCATACTATTAAAAATCTCATTTAAAATCAAAGGAATGCGGTGTTCCTTCATCATAGATCGACTTAAAAGTATTCAAGGTGTTTTTAAACTTCCTTAACTCTATATTTAAAGATTTCAAGACACACAATAATGTAAAATCTTCATTCTTCTAGCTTCGACTTTATAAGCTCTTATCTTCCCATCTTCTCCGTTTCAACCTTCCCGCTTTTTAACCAAGTTCACGCAAATAATGCGAGTCGCGCTTATAAAACGCGTCATTCACGCGACGGCAGAAGAAAAATTTCGCTCGCTGTTGCCTGCATGAGACGCACGTGCTCGTATTCACGTATACAACGCGCGCAGCTGCAAACACTGTCGCGTATATAAATTTTATTTTCGTGCATGCAGTCATCGATCTTTTCGTCGCTCTCGCTGCAACGGTAAACGCGCGGCTCCCGCGCGGTATCGCCGATAATTCGAGACCGACACTTCGCGGATATGAACTTTCAAGACTTTGACGCGCCCCCACCATTTGTGTTATTGTCGCTAATCGAACGATGAACTCGGGACAGGCCACGGAAATGACATCGACCGCAAACGGACGGTCTAGGATGATATTGTCGAAATTTTGTTAGCGCTCCGCGTGCGTAGATCGACGCGCCAGATTAAGCGAATATAATACGTCTTTGGCAAAATTTTCTACGACTCCGTAGTAGATTAGATAAGGAGGCAGCCGCGCGTTCACGCGCTCGAGCCGTTTCTTTTTCGACTTTGTAATTTGCTCGAAAAGTATGCGGGGTTGCATCATTTCGTTCAATTATTGTCTCGCGCGATGGAAAAGCTGGCGGCGCGATGAGTTCCCGCTTTTTCGAGTCATAAAGCAATTGGTGTGATTCGTCATTATTTGGTGACAAATAATTTGACGCACTTATAGGAGCTCAGTAGTGGTTTTATTATATCAGAACAAGCTTGTATATTTACTAATTTGTTTTTTTTTTTAATTTTAGACTGGATTATCTGTCATTTGACGTTTATGATTACTTTTTTTAATTAAACATTGTATTCGATATATAATGTACTCTTTACAGGTGGAATTTTATGAATATTTCTATTCAAGCACTAACAATGAATTAAAAGTTTCCTGATTGCTCAAAGAGTTAATATGTGAATATTCAATTATTTTTTTAAATTTGTTAATTTTCAGGTTCTTGTTAAGTGCTTTTGTCATAGTCAAAGAAAAAATTGCTGTGTTTATTGCAACAATTGCGTGGTAGTCGAGGAACAGTCTTATATTATGGGAGTTTTTGTTATGTTGGTATCGCATATTACTATTATAAAGAGAAAAAAAAGAATGTGCGATTTATAAGAATATTTATAATAGACTAAATTAAAGTTTAATGTTATATTGTGTAGTGAATTTTGTTGTAACTATAATAAATGTTTTTATAACGACAACAATATTTAATATATTATGTAAGATATAATAATAACTGAAAGTGAAATTTATGGTCAAATAATTATCTGTTATTTTATTATTAGTCCTACAACATTACATTAATGCAATCAATTATATTCGCATGTCAATCATTGGTTTTTAGTGTTTTTATTTCGATAATATTATATCAATTGTTTTACAGGTCAATCTATACTTCAACAGGACCTTTCGAATGAAAGTAAACAAGTTACGACAATGGCGCAGTTAAGTTGGTGCGCGGCTTTCTTATCCCGTAGGTCACAGCTAGGTTCAATCCCCAATCGGAGATGTTTTTTTCATCAATAAAAAAACAATTTTTTAAATATGCAAATTAACTCTTGTAATGTTGTAAAATGAAAATAAATATACATAAAGGAATATATGTATGTAAATACATAAATAACAAGAAACCAAGAAACATAATTTTTTCATAAACAGCATGCGGTTTACTATGTGGAATCATAGCAAAACTTAGTATAAAGTGAGACTGTCTCTCGACTACAACGGAACATAGCAAAAATTAGAATATAATATATATTCTAAATATTACAGGAGCATTTTTCTCCGTGTACGGTAATAGATGTTGAATCAGCACAGTCATAAAATATTCATCAATCACTTTCCTCGAATCGGCTGTTTTTCAAATAAATTCAATTACTCAATATCTGAGGTTTAGTCGGTTCTTGGTAAAAATATAAAATTTTTTAATTTTCTTTGTTCAAATACCTATTAAGTCTTTCTATAAATAAATATATCGAGCTGCAGATACGAGGTTTCCTCAATCAATACACACCGAGGCAATAAAACGCAAAGCGCATATCAGCAATCCTTGCTAAAACATCGGTAAAGCGCAGCATTTTTCAAATTCACCTATATATAAATCGGCTCACTGCACAAGCTATATATATACGGCTCTCGGCAATAACAACAATAACGAATTAATTAGCCGCGCTATATATCTGCGGAATAAGAGTGAAAAGTTCGATAAGACAATCTGAAATAATCCGCACGTTTATTGGATTTCCCGGGAAAAGGAACGTCAGTCAGTCAGTCAGTCAGTCAGTCGGCAGTCGGCTCGCAACGTGACGCAGCCGGTAGGCAAGAGAGAGAGAGAGAGAGAGAGAGAGAGCCGTTCAAGAGAGCTGTCATAATTGTCGCCCCCGCGCGTGTGCCGACTGGGTGGGCGCTCTATGCGCGCGCGATATGTTCGTCAGATTTTCCGGGCCAGCGAATCGCCGAGTGGCACGCCGCCGCACACCGACTTATGCGATTCTCTGTGACTGTGTACGTGTGCGAGGCCAGTTTTGTACGGGAGGGCAATTGGGATGCCGAAAGATATACGGATGGATAAACATTACGACCCTCCCCGCGCGTTTCTCGTATAAGGGCCATATATATGTGGAAGGAGAGAACATGGCATTCCCACGTCTGTTATCCGCTGATACTTTCAATCAACTCGCTCGGATGCCTACAGTCCAATGTTGCGCACTCATTTTTTTTTTTTGACTGCTAGTGCACAGCCTTCGTTTTGACTGCCGCGCAATTGCGAGGACTACTTGAGACTGTTCTGGACAATATACCATTTTGAGTCTATACATGCGGTATAGAAGATTTATTACTTACGAATCTGAGAAACAGACTGAGAAATGATATCGCAATTATAATTATCCTTTTTATTTCATTTAAAAGTTTTAAAAACAAAATGAATACGCCTAAAGAGAGCATTGTTTAAATTTGGAAGCTGGTGTAAATGCCACTTAAAGTGAATGTTATACAATCTATATATATATATATATAATATATACATCATTAAGTTCAATATCTTGATTACTCAGATCATTAGGAATATATACCTAATCGAGAGGATCGAATTGTCATTTGCTCCAACGATCCGGTACACATATAAGACAGGAAAATGGTCCTCGATTATTCTCGACCGCACACTCGAGAAAGAAAAGGAAAGGCACAGACAGTTGGGCGCTCGTTATCCCTACTATATGGCACTAAGTAGAAATGAAAATAGAATAAGGCTCGCCTCGGCCATTATATTACGCCCGGGATTAAGTCTCCGGCATGCACCCGAAATATCTATATATCTACCTATTTGCTAGATAATAAAATCGCTTCCTCTCTTACGGTCTCGCTTGTTCTTCGAGCGGCGCGGAATAGTTAGAGCATGCACGGAGCGCGAGGGGGAGGAGCCCGTGTTATTTTAAGCGATCGAGGCTGCAGCAAAGAGGGTTATACAATGTAGTAATGCGCGCGGCCGGCGACAGAAGCAGATATACCCGCTGTACGTATGGGTGTAAGCAATGGATGTGTGAGGATGCACGCGGGGCTCGCGTTAAGGGCTGTCGAAGGGCCCTCCAAGGTAATCTTACCGAGGCGCTAGCGAGACTCGAGCTCTTATATACATATACATATACTACTACTACTACTACAGTCGCGCGCGAGCTCTGATCCCCGGGACTTCTGCCCCGGCACGCGCTTCTTCGCTCCTCTAGCTATTATATAGCTCTTTCTCTCTTTCTCTCTCCGACACGAGTTCTTTGCTAGCTCTTCTTTTCCTTCTTTTTCCTTCCGCTTCTTCTTCTCTTTTTTTTTTTTTTTTTTTTTTCTCGTCGCCGACTTTCTTTACACTCGCTCGGGGAATTCGTTTATAGTTATGTCGGTGAAAAATTTAGGGATATCGTCGCGAGGCTCTGCAGTCTTGGTCTCGAGAAGAGAGAGAAGGCTTGTTAATTTTCCTCTGACAGCTGTCGCGGGATTTTCGGGGAAGACTCTGTAAATTACTTTGCGAGGGAGTTCATATTGCTGTGTAATGGAGACGTTTTATGGGGACAACCAAGTCAATGACACACCAGACATTCAATATTTCTGATATATAGCAATGGCTTTATTATTGCACAATTTTTATTACTATCTACAGTTTTATTATATTTTGTTTAATATAAACTGAAACTTCCTTTTTATGTGTGTATACACATTAAAGTTATAATAAATTTACAGCTTTAATATCGATTCAATAATAATGTAAAGAAATTGACAGTCACTTATTTTAAACTAACATAAAAAGTCGATATTTTTAATATAAGGAATCCAAAGAAAAACAATTGTTTCCTATTCGAGAGCATATTATATTTATAAAAATTCATCTCCCGACCAATTGCATAGTGCGAAGCGCTTTAAAAAGAAAGAAAACACTCGATGGGCGCGCGGGAGAACGCGTGTTCGCACGTAATAACAGTGAGCGTGATTTAAAATAAAAAGATAAACACGTAACGCACGCGACAGATTCTCGTGTTCCCACAGCTTTCAACCCTTGTATATGCACTATACAGAGCAGACAAGTTTAAACAGCGACTTTTGCGTGTGCGGCCCCGAATTGTTTTGAAATAGCTTTGAAAAAGGGGTAGAGTGAGAGAGAGAGAGAGAAATAACGTGTAGGAAAAAGCACTTGAGAATGAGAATCTCGGTGTGGGAAAAGAAAATTAAATTCATATTTGAGCCCTCTGGAGCTACATCTTTTTGCTTCGTCGTGATTTTTCAACTTGCATACCATTCTGAATATTCTGAAAGCATCGCGAAAAACATTTTAAATATTAATATTTGCGCACCAAAGCATTTTGCAGAGAAAATTTTTTCATCTCTTACTTTCAACGCGAAAGAAGCTTTGGAAAAGGCTGCAAAGTCGGGTGTGCATAAGCGAGTCGGCCAAAGAGAGAGAGACGGAGATAGAGAAAGAGAGACAGTACGTAGGTACACAGCAGCTGACAAATCGAATATGCAATAAGATTCGCCGCGCGACTGCACTTCCCAGGGGGAATCGCGAGAAATATAATAATACGTAAGCCGCGAGTCAACCGAGCGCTGTAAGGGAAAGAAAATATATTCGGTGTGCTGCATACTGATAAATATAATGTAACAAGTTCGCAGGAATAGCAACTTCATCCCCCCCCGTCACCCTCACCCTCACCCACCGCCACCCGAGGGATCAACGCGTCTTCTGGCGCGCCAAGCTGCAGACGCACATACAGGCACACGTGCATGCATTGCAGCAGTAGCTCCGCTAGACCGAAAATCTCTGTTTCTCTCTTTCTCCTCTCTCGTTTTCGAGTTTTTCCATCTTTCTTGCGGATGCCGCGATCCTCGATGCGCTCGAGACTCTACAATGTGCATATATAGGTATATATGTTTTGAGTTTGCGTATAACCGCGCGCGCGTAACTTTCGCCAATGCGTCTTTGTTTATTTGATATTTGAGTATCTGAAGTTTTTATCGGAGACACTGATGCGTCAACGATGCTTAAATTCACTTTCTGCGTAGTGGCAAGAAAATCTGAATTACTAAATTAAAGAGTACCTAATGTCTACAAGAAATATAGATACGTTGTATCACCGTAGAACGTTTGTGTTTCAAATCTACTTATTTTTACCTTCGTTTGAAAAGTTATACTTTTGGCAAATAAAAATCACTTATAATTAGGTTTGTGAAAAGTATTCAAATGCTTAATGGATAACGTCATGCATGATTTTATTAGATTTTTAATTAGTAAAATAAATTAAACGCATAAACAATTTTTAAAATCTGCGCATAATTATAATAAACTGACAAAGATCTTTCCATCGGTCTTACAGTCTAATCAATATTCATGGGCAATCCTTAGATCTTGATTAGACTGTAAGACCGATGGAAAGATCTTTGTCAGTTTATAGTAGAGCACAGTCGACATAAGTAATAATTTTAATGTTTAACATAATTATAATAATTTGTACAATGATAATTTTAGTAACAGCATTGTACAGGTACTATTTAACCGCATCTACAGAAAATTAAAATGTATTTTAATGTTTAGAAAGATTGTTTATTCAAGGCAAGGAAACAAACTCGTGGATCTAAACTTTCTAAGCTCGTGCCTATTTATTTTTGGTAGATCGGAAGTTGTTCTGCGGGCGGCAGCACAGGATGGCATAGCTATCCACCTGTTCATTTCGTTTTCACTGTACGTGACTAATCTGTGTTATTCCAAATCCCTTGTACAAATGACTACTACACCATACGTAAATCCGGATATCCTCTATACATAAATTAATCGTTTCTAGAATCCACTGGTTTGTAATAAATAATTTTGGAGGGAAACATTTCCCACTGTATACTCTTTACTTTTCTGTTTTTCAAACCAAATAGAGCATTTAATGTTTTTCTTGAGTCCTACCATTCAAAGCTAAATATATATATATATAACGTACGTTACCATTATCTTATAAACTTTTGCTTTCTCATGGAGAAAACTTTAATATTTAATACCGTCACGGACGGGGAGATTGATCAGGGCCCGTTTTTGATAATTTTCTCATTACATTTTGAATATTGCAGCAATTGCTTTTTTTGCAAAAACATTATGTTCAAAAGTCATAGAGGTTTAAAGTTTGTATTTTTTATGTATATACAGATGTACTGCAATATTGCATTACGTCACGATTGTATATACTCGCACGAATTTCAGTTGAACATATATCTTCTTTAATTGTTATTTTGGAAAAAGATAAAACATGACTCAATTATTGTATACGATTTTTCAAAATATGAAGTAAAAATGTCATTTCTATCGTAAGTGAATATCACTTATTATCATCATTTACTTGACTTACATCTATTATTTATTAGCCTTTGAAACTTTTTATTTTATACAATGCTAAATTTTGATTAAAAACTGGATCCTCTGATCAAAAACTTTTTTTGCTGAAACAATTATCATGAATTGATTATCGATTGATTATTAATTTTTATTCATGTAAAATAAAGTTCAAACTGTTATTTCATTTATATATGAAAAAAAGAGTATACATTTTACAATAACAATAGTTTTGTAATAAAAAATTGTTTTAATTTAAAACTTATTTGAATCTAACATTAAATGTATAAAAGAGATCCTGTAAAAGTTTTGAAACGGTTCACAATACACTTTTTGAAAAAAACGATGTCAAAGTAATGCTCTTATACATGGGCTCTTATAAGAGAAATCATTAAACTTTTAGTTGTAGTCAGTATGTTTGTTACTTATTTTTATAGTGTTTTTTCCTATAACAAAATGTTTTTGTTCGTAAATATTAAAATGTTAAAACAAGCGAATGCTTTTAATGATCTTAACATTTTTGGCATCAATATTGAACTGTAATTAAAAGTTTACTGAATTCTCTTATAAGAGCCCATGTATAAAAGCGTTACTTCGACATGTTTTTTTTTCAAAAACTGTATTGTGACCCTTTCAAAACTTTTAAAGAATCTGAAATTCACAATTTCACAATTTCACAATTACACAATTTCTACTTTTCAAAAAATGTCATAGTACGTTAATAAAACTTACGAAATTATTGTTTATATAATACCACTTACCTGCAAACACATTAATTAAATGTTCCAACTGCCACACCTTAAGTATTTCTTTAATATAATTGTACATCTTTTGTTACGTTTTTATCGTTGCTTATTCACTGATGCACTTTGAAATACGTTTTGTTATTAGTTGTAGCCGTTAATAGAGAATTTTAAATTCTGGTCGTCTTCAGAGCTACACAAGTAATTATATACATATTTACAAAGTAATAATTATCACATCGAATTTTCATTTATAAAGACGAACTCACCACAATATTCTTATAAAACTAGCGCTTGTTTAAAAAAATTAGTTAAGTAAAATTATGAACTGTTATAACCTATATACTTTATAAGAATGTAATTTTAATAAAACGAAAGAGGAGCATTACTATGCAGTTTTAATTTAAAATTTATTTACCATAAAAAGCTCTTTTGGAAAAGTCGCATTTAAAAGTCAAATTTAAATAATGCATCGATCTCAGAAAGAGTTGCGTATCAAAGTCAGTTTGAGCTGAGACTGAACCCAAACGTTACGAAAATTTGAATCGAACCAACATAACAATAACAATGAGAATTATGATAGAAGAAAACATACATATGGTATACAATTAAAAAAGGCTAAAGGAAACTGACTATGATGTATTAACTCTTTGTACTGATATTGTCTATATATACTTTGTATACCAAAGAGATTTTATTTTATGCTGGGGAAGAAACATCATACTTGCCACAAGTTTTACCTTTTTAAAGGTAATTTTTATAGATTTCACTACTTTTTTAGAGATTATATGTATTATATATAAATTAAAGAGTTCTGAATCTATGAACAGTATAATAAAATATTTATGTGAAAATTACCAGAAACTACTGCGAATTTATATGGTAGAAGCTATAAAATGTGACATGAAGTCTACGATTTGATATATGCTTTTTTAACGACCTTTTTATTCAAATTATTAATTAAAAATTTAAACATTAATTAAACATATTAAATTCATTTTTATTATTTATAATGCACCGCATTATAGAATCATTGAATATTAGATACAATCGCATTTTGTAATAATAAGATCGCTCGCTTTACGATAAATCGCAATTTAATTAAATACTTAAAAAAAGATTTTCCCCACACGGGACTTGAACCGCGAGCGTTCTTTGGGGTACAACGCACATACCTTAACCACTACGGTACGCAACTCGGTACACAACGCTTGCGAGATAAAATTTTGATTATGCCCTTAAAGTAATGTTTAGATCAAACTTTATCAAATGCGACTACGTTTTTAAAAAAAATCATTCGATGGTCACAATAATATTAATATTACAATATTCAACATTTTCAAATTAACAAGAAGAAAAATTTTATATCTTATAGATACATTTGTATAGAGAGACATTTATTTATTTATTTATTTATTTATTTATTTATATTTTTATTTTAATCTATGGAGTTAAAAATAATTTGCTAATAATTCAGGTAGCTATAGCCTAGAGCAAGTATACATAATTTAATATTGCTTATAATTTTTTAAATTAATTATAAATAAATAAAGAACATTCTTGATAGACTATAGTACTTTTTTCTATTAGTGTTTCCTTAAGACCGATTTTTTGACACTCCAAGAACGTATCAACTTTTCGATATCTGTATAACAGAAAGTCAAAATACCTTCTAGGAATACCAAAAAATTTGGTCGTTTTTAAAATCTACCATTTTAAAAAGTATATCAATCATTAGATATAACTAAAAGTCAATTTTCCTGTAGAAAACGTAACATCCAGAGTAGAAATTTAAGTAGGGATCAAATCAGACCCTGATCAGTATACCTTACAAACTGATCAGTCCCTAGTCAGGATTGTAACGAAAATCGAGTCAGGGCCTGATTAGCCAAGTGGATTATTAATTAATAGGGAAATGTTATCTGACTATAGTCGGAACTTATCTATCAATCTTATATGTTTATAGATATACTATACCCATGTTAATTTTCAAAATTTGGGATATGCGAGCTATGCCAGCGGTCGTAAAAAAGTAGGAATCGACTGATTTCTACTTTATAAAAGTAGAAACTTTTAATTTATCCTTTTAAAAAGTAGAAAATGTCATTTAGACATTTGAAAAGTAGAATAAATTAAATTTATACTTTTAAAAAGTAATAATAATATTTCTACTTTTAAAAAGTATATATGGACCTAATATACTGAAAAAAACTTAATTATTTATTCTAATATATGTATGTCTGTGAAAAAATAAGCTATAATAACCTAACCTACAAAAATACATTGCCTCAATTTCAATGAAATTGGTTTATATTTATAATAAAAAACTTTATTAAATTTTTTACAATCAGCTCTTAGAAATATATGAATGAATAGCTTTTTTTTTAATTTTTAGTTTTGGGATGATTTTAAAACTTTGTAAACTTCTCATCCGTAACTTTTTATTTTCAAAATTTCACACATCCTTTTTTCTGAAACTATAGAAGTTAAAAGAGCTTAATTATAGCGTTTTGAAAATGCTTTTTGTAGCACAACATCATGGCATTGTTTTCAATAACCTCCATTTTTTTCAATAATTTTCTTAATTTTAAGGCCACTCCAACAATCTTAGAATCTTTAAGGGGATGTCGGAGTCAAGAATGACCGTCGCTAAACCTCCCGATGTTTTTTTTCCAGAAATTTAATTAGATTTCATAAAATAACATAGATCTGAAATGACAGAATTACTCCTTATTGCAATACAAAGGGTGCTCTTCTCATTGAATGGAGTATAAACGCTTATAATTTTGATATTCTTGAATAATATATAAATAAGACATGTCACAAAACCGGTCACACCGAAAAGGCGCTGCCATACTTTCTTCCAATAATTTAGCCGCATTTTACAATAGAATGAAATTCTTAAGTGTGATATACATTCTTTATTGAAGTGTGAAGGGTGCTCTTCTTCTCTTTTTGTAAGATATACTTAAACTGGCGTTATATTAACAAAAACAATGTGAGGTTACATGACAGTCATTATAGCTCCGACATCCCTTTAAAACCATATTTAGTTTTGGGATGCTTTAAAAAGTTCGAAAACTTCTCATCGATAACTTTTTTTAGAGAGAGAAACAGAGAGTCAGCAAGTTTGTTACTTATTTTTATAGTGTTTTTTCTAATAGCAAAATGTTTTTGTTCATAAATATTAAAATGTTAAAGCGAACGAATGCTTTTAACCATCTTAACATTTTTGGCATCAATATTAAACTGTAATTAAAAGTTTAATGAATTCGCTTCTATAAGAGCCCACGTATAAGAGCATTACTTTGACATCGTTTTTTCAAAAACTGCATTGTGAACCGTTTCTAAACTTTTACATGATATTTTTTATACATTTAATGTTAGATTAAAATAAGTTTTTAAATTAAAATAATTTAAATTATTAGACGAATTTAATTCATCGTAAAACAACAAATTAATGAACTGCACATTTCCCTAAAATACTTAAAGCTATTATAATATAAGTAAAAACTTTATTACTTACGAAATTCGCACCTTTCAAAAAATATATTACATATATAATATTATAGAGTAGTACATGTATACGAGGACACTATTATGGGGCTTCCTCTACACCTATACATTGAGTACAGGAACTACCGAATCCTACTCCTAGACACAAAAAGCTACGGAGCGCACTACTTAGACTCCATCATCGGCGACCTTATACACCTAGACATTTAGTACATCCGTTTTCCATACGTAGACATCATTATCGTCGCTCCCATGCACCTACACCTATAGACTATAATATAAATTTAAGCACACCACTTGGACATTATCATCGGCAACCCTGTACACCTAAGACATCGAGTATAATATGATATTAATATATTACACATTTATCAATTGGAAATAAGTATAGGAAATTGACTATTATGCAGAATATCTCCAGATTAAAAACATATTTTCTCCGTTAATAAAAAAGGAATTGTTGCTTCTTGCGAAACCGTATATTTTACTGTCAAAACAGGAGAAACTCCTTTTTTCTGACCGTAAAAACAACGCATTGAAAAGTACGGAGGTATTGTCTAAAAAAACAGCAGTTTCTCCTTTTTTTAGATGGAATCTTTACGTATTTTTTTAAACGTAATTTTTGCCTCCCAAAAACAGTAGTTTCTTCTCATTTTTTTCTATGAAAATTAAAACCTATCTTCTCAGTCATATTTAATTAAAATACAAGAATTAGTAATTTAGCCTAATACACTAATGAAAAATGAATTCAAGTATAATACTTTATTCTAAGAATTGCTTTGTAACTGATAAGTTATTGCATTATTAAGCCCAATTATTCTACACTAACTAGGAGAGTGTATTCACTTCTTTGGGTCACGGGCTTGACTGAAACTTTGGAATATGCTTTCTGATACCAAGTTATGAAAAAAGTCAAAGCAGCATGGTCCAATATTCGAATTTTCTAAAGTTATGAGCGACTATATTCCTATTTTGAGAAAATTGAATAAAAATCCATGTTATAATTTGGCGTCAGAAAGCATATTCCAAAGTTTTAACCAAATCCGTGACCCGAAGAAGTGACACTCTCCTAGTAAGTGCCATTACCGTTATTTTTAAGATATCCCAATTCTGTGTAATGTTTCTTCTAAAGGTATAGAATGACAGCATTCAGTCAACCGAGCGCAAAGCGATCCGGTGAATTTAATTAAAATTATAAAAAAAAACTATATAATAAATTCGCGGGTATATAAATAATGACGTGTACGGCGCGAGACGATAAATTCGCCTCGCCACAATCAAAGCGACAGGACGTCTCTCGCTCTTTTCTCTCTTCCCATCCATCCGCTCTCTCTCTCTCTCTCTCTCTCTCTCTCTCTGTCTCTCTCTCTCTCTCTCTCTCTCTCTCTCATTAAATTAAAGCAAACTGTAAAAGTATCCATTTTCACGGTCGGATCTTTCCGCGACTTGGTCTGTGCAAAGGAAAATAACTGAGGCGGTTCTCTCTCCTTCCATTTCGTTAACGGCGGCCGCGGCAAGAGCGACTCGCCCGCGCGCAGCCGTAAAAAGTAAATTAAATAAGAATTAAATACAAATAAAACCGCTCGGCCAAGTAATTGGTTCTCCTTCTCTCTCCTTCTCTCTCTCTCTCTCTCTCTCCTTCTCTCTTTCTCTCTATGCCAACGTCCACGGCGATTGCCACTGCGGATCCTTTCTAACCGAGAGCCGCTCGCCACCTCCCTTCTTCGCCTCTTGCCCTCGCCTCGTCTCGTCTCCTGTATACCCTGTCACCCTCGTCCCTTAGTGTGTGTACATGTGTACGTGTGTACGTTTGTGCGAGTGTGTGTGTGTGTGCGCGCGTGTACATAGCCTGCCGCGGCAGCAAAGGAAAGGAAATCAATCTGCTCCAATTGCGAGACTGTGTCAAGTAATCCGTGAAAGAATTGCCG
The DNA here is from genome assembly GCA_900490025.1 of Megastigmus dorsalis. NCBI lineage: Eukaryota > Metazoa > Arthropoda > Insecta > Hymenoptera > Megastigmidae > Megastigmus > Megastigmus dorsalis. The sequence goes on from UELU01137426.1 coordinate 32,734, forward strand.
TCTTCGCGCGCGCCCAACTTCTTTTCTCGTCTATACTATTCGCTCGTTTCTCTCGCTTTTTTTCGTTTCGTATATATATACTTGTAGAGTTGAATGGCTCAGAGCAAGACGCAGCACGAGAATGGTTGGCTCGTCTCTTTCTTTCTCTCTCCCTCGCTCCCTCGCGTTTTTTTTTTCTTTTTTTTTTTATCGATTTCGGCCGCTTTCGTTCAATTTTATGCTTATTTGTTTTCTATTTGGATGGGTATAAAGGGCGTTTTAAACGAGGCGACGTTCGTAATCAAAGTTTTATGCGATGATGAAACTTTTGCGTACTTTCCTTGACAGGGTTGTGCTGTCTGTCTTTCTTAGTTTCCGAGAAATGCCGATAAAAATTTCACGAATGAAATAATGTATAATAGTGATGTTACTCAGTTTTATAAATATCATTCTGATGATAGATACTTAATTTTCATTAATAGATCACATACGTAAAATTAAAACTATCCGAAAAACACATTCCAATAAATTTATATATTGATTGTTAATTCACTGACACAGTTTTGCATTAGAATGTGATAAAAGTCTAGTTTTAATATAACCTAGTGGCATTAAAAAAAGGAAACAAGTAGAAATCTACAGGAATAGGGTAAAGTACATAGAAAAGAGATTTGAGAGGATTTAACTATAGAGTTAAGAAAATAAATTAAAATTCATTGCTTTTAGGTAAAAAAAAAAGTCTAGCTATTATTAGGGGTTGTTTGAAGTACCGTATAATTATATACTAGTGGTGTAACACAACATTGCGCACGTAAGTCATTTTTAATTAGAATCTTTTATACATATTTTATATACAACGGGAGTAAAGTTTTTAAAACAGACTTTGACAAGTATGTAGATCGATGCGAATGATCGTTACCATAATCGCTAAAAGATTGCCTCCGCAGATATCTCATGCAGCCGCAGTCCCCCGTTATTCTCTCATCCCAAAGTTCCCGCTACTTATAAATTTAAGGAACAAACAAAAAACAATTCGAACATCTCGCTCGATGTACACGCATTAAACGTATACACACTCGCCTACACAAGACACGGAGAGACAGGCCGTGAAAATCGCGGCTCACATCCTATTAGGTATATACATCGAGGGGGTAGCAGGAGCAGGAGCGAAAACGCTGTAGTGGCGCCTCTCTCTGTACTCCTCCTCGATACCCGCGCCTTCGCTCTCTGCCTTATACCAGCCAATCACGATCGGATTAGGATCTACTGTGTGTAAGGACGAGTCGTCGTGGCAGCGAAAAGAGGGTGAACCGGAGCTCGCAGGGGTGGCGCGAGTAAACGACGAGGTCAGCTTCTCCTTCTCTCTCTCTCTCTCTCACTCGCACAGTATATTATAAACGCGAAGACGCACGAGATGCGCGCTCGCGCATGGCTGCACGGAGGAAGCGACCGAGTGGACCAGCGGGATGGGCTACATAAACGATATTTCGGAACATATGCGCGACGGTGCGGCTTCGGGAAAACGGCTCCAACGGAGAGAGAGAGAGAGAGACAGAGAGGGAGAGAGAGAGAGAGACAGCGGGGCGCTGCTTTATTACAAACAAGGATTACCGAGTAATGGGACATTTGGCCCCTTTGCCGCATGCACACGCGCTACGCATGCTACACATATATATATATAGTGAGTCAGCTTCTGTATACCCGTACAGGAGCTGCATATATACGCGGTTCTACGGCAGAATATGGGACAGTGTGGAGGGTATATAAGGCGAGTGGAGAAGGGAAGGATAGCGAGAGAGAGAGAGAGAGAGAGAGAGACGAGCAAAATGATTCGAAGTTAAACGGATGAAAGAAGAGAGAGATAGAGAGAGAAGTGTAGAAAATAAAACGAGAGATTGGCAGCGGAGGAGAACCAGGAAGACAAAGAGAGATAAATAAAGAGACAAACAATCTCTTGGTCGTCTAGTCTCGATGTCCTCAAAATAGGTCCTTTCACGATGAATTTGACGGGAAAGAAATCTAAGAATGCGAGGCCGAAACTATAGCAGGCCGTACACGTGGAAGCTCGGAACATAAAATTAGCTTTTACTCGTGGAATGATTTTCTTTTTGGTACGGATTCAAGGAATTTTCTATACCTGCAAGACTTTTTTAATGCAGTTTTTAATCCATTTTATTTCTATTTTTTTGTAAAACATAATCGTTATTGCATTAATCACTGAGTATGGGCAGGAAGTGATTATTTCGAAAAAAGATTTAAGCCGTCTACACAATAGTTGATTAGTTACACTCCACTTCAATGTATACTGGACTCCATTGATTAATTCAATACAACATAATCATGATTACTGGATGACAGTTATGATCAGACACGCCGTAGCTGCAGAGGCGTCAAATCGCATAAGAACCGACAGCGTCAAACTAAATTCATCGTCGAATCTGCAGCAGCAGCTCAAAGATAAAAGGGAATCACAATATAATCTGCAATTCACAGAGGGGGTCAAAGTGGAAGCGCGAGATATATATATATAAGCCGAGAAATAATTCACGAGCTTGCATGGAGGGTCACCCTTCTCTTCTAATACGGACTACATGTATATATAACACGAGTCGCTCGAGATACTTGCGCGATAGCATCGCCATCGGCCAATTTGTCAACAAGATCAGATATACAGTCTTATCGTGTTATGACAAACGCGCGTATGATCCCGCGATCATTTTACCGTCGCTACTGATTCAATATTGTTTCCGTTCATTCGGATTATATATTATAGTTGTTTGCTGCTCATCTCGGTGAATAAGGAATTGAAATCGGGCCTTACTAGTGAATAACTCAGGGTAATAGCTTCGCTATATCGCGTTTTATTAAGCGTTAATCTGTTAACAATGACATATCGATTCTCAAGGAGATATGCAAAAGACAATAGGCGCGATGGTCGTGGGCGATTACGAACCTATACAATAAATTAGTATTAATCTCTTTCGTGTGCGGCACACCGGGCGATAAGTCCCAGTGTTATTGTATACAAAAGCGGTTATTGATCGATCACCTTGCGGCAGCGGTACTTTTCTACTCTAATAAATTTGAATGTCGGATGTTTCATCAATTTTTCTTTTGTTGTTTCGCAATTTCGGCATGCAGCAGCAGCAGCAGCAGCAGCAGCAGCGCAGTATAAACTATATATCGATGTGCCTCAGATGCCGTAATAAGTTCCGTCGATTTTCCTGCTGAAACCGGGATTAGTTCGATCGTTGTGCGGTCCTTCGACAGCCAGCGCAAGAGTACTCGGATGGATTCTTTCTCTCACTCGGTCCTTTGATTTTTTAGATTTTCCAGTATCGGCGTATTTAATCTCGTGTCCCAATGGCACTGGCGGTCTTGAATAAAACTGTTGGAATAAAAGAAAATGAGATATTCCGAGCCGTCAAATTTTATTTCTTCTTACTGCGGCGCGAGCTCTGTGTATTTCTTTGATTTTTCTTTAACGGGAAATGTGAGAAAATTTTCAAGTCAATATTATAGATAAAATTAACAGCTTAATATTGTATTAATTTAAAAAATTAAATACATTAATTTATGTAACATATTTAAACCATAATAGCAAATATGTTAACCGTATCAAAAATGGTTCTTGTAAATTTTGTACATTGTCTTGTATGAAATGCTGCATAAAAAACTTTTAAGACGACTCAATTATTTCATGCTTTCAAAATAATTCTCAAGTCTAAAATTAAAAATATACGATTATTATTGATAATCTGCATACTTGATTTATATTTTTATAATATAACTTTCCAAATATAGCAATTTAACTTTTAGAGAAAAACAATAATTAAATTAAAAAGTATTGGTATCGCCTATACAGTGTAAATAAATACAAATATATTTATAAATAAAAACTTTCTTTGTAATTTTTTATATCAAATGTGCATTGATAAAATCAAATAAATTAACAAACATTTGTTTGGATCCCTTTCTTTTAATATTCATATTTATTTTGCAGTGGAAATCATATTTGCATATAGTATATTGTATAAGCAGTAACAACGACCGGAACGTGAAAAGTTTTCGATAATGTTGGATATCGGTCAAACAAACACACAGTGATCGATATCATTTTTGTTGATTGTGATCATAAAATTACAATATAATAAACAAAAAAAATAAAATATGACTTATTCACAATGACAGCTGGAAACATACATTACAATTTATTGACAAACTTGATACTCGTTATATAGTGAATCGTGTAAATTTAGATATTACTGTAATTCTAATAACTGTTTACATTAATAAAATATGATGCAGGAATTCCAAATTAAGAAAAAAAATTAAAAAATGTGACTTTATTTGGAAAATTGATTATTGAAATATGAAATAGAGAGATTCTGTAAAATCTTTAATATTATTTTATATGATAAGTTTGAATATGACGTGCACTATGATGTGCCAACTCTATTTTATACTTTTCTCAAGCGTTTAGAAAACTGAGTTAAAATAGCTGTGTCTGAATTAACATTTTGATTGGACGTTGTAATTGAAAAAAATGTTAAACCAATAACTATGAAATTAAAATGAAAAAAAAAACTGAAATGAAAAGCTATTATAAAATTTTAATATTTCTCCGTTCGAGATGTTGAGCACGAATTTTCCAAATCTCTTAGAAAGAACTCGCGAAGGAAAATAACGAAAGGATAAAAGAAGCTGAGAGAGCGACGGGGAAAAATTCTTCATTTCTTTGAATACGAAAAGAACGTGACTCAAAGTGGAACTGCAAACAGGTGCTGAGTTTCATGTAAATTCGTGTTTGCGTTGTGCAAAGCGAGCACAGCAGTATCTAATCTGCCTCCTAAACGTGACTGAAAATTTATTAAAACGCTAGCGTCATGAGCGACTCACGTTTAGCAGTAAATTAATAAAACCATCGTTATCTCGACGGTGCGAAAGATGAAAAGGTACATAATATAATTGTACATAGAGAAATCGTTGTGACTTTGGAGATTGAAAACCTGTGTCCCGATGACAGAATAAAACTCTGTAACTTTTAGGAGTATTTGCACGGATTTTATTAAGTATTTTTAACAAATTTTCACATTTCGAGTAAAAGCATTTTTTATTCACCTGAATAAAAAAGTTTTTTCTCAATAAAATCGAAAATGTTAAAGTATCAAAATAGTGCTATTATAATAATATTTTATAAGTCTGTTGATCAAATTAAATAAATCTATATGGATTTTACTCAAAAGAAATTTTATATTTTAAAAATAATGCGACACTGATAATATATATTTAATTATATTCTACCTGCATCAACGCAGTATTGACATAAATTCGGAATGATATTAGCATACAGCATGATTTTATTAAAATAGTGATTGTACTTTTTCAAAGTATGGCTAAAATATACATTATAAATCATTAGAACAACAATTTCGAATCGATTAGCGTGCACGACCGAATGAAATTATAAAATGTGTAAGATGAAAAGCACAAGATGAGATTTCGAAAAGTACAAGAAATGTTTTATTAATTTTTTTCGAAAAATATCTTAAATACAACAAAATAAAGTTTAACTTTATCAAAAATATCAACTTTTGATATTTAAAAAAATGCACAATCACATAAACCGTCCATTTTTTAACGCTGTGAATTTTTGATACAGCGTACCTATTTAATGATATATATATTTAATAAAATTTTTATTAGATAAACTAGCTGCGAAACGCGAGATTCAATACTTCTTAATTATATCATTTGTGAATACGAGTCTGTCACGCATTTAAAAAGTGATAAGGAAATGAAATTGTGTTCGCAATATTTGTTTGCATACCTTTACTTCGTTGCGCAGAAGTCGCCATGTCTCTTTGTTTATCGTTTCTGGCTGCATCATTACATAACTTTTCGGCACGAATAAGTCTTTGTCGTGTACATAGACAGAAGATAATATCAGATCCAAATAGTCTCTCGGCAGCTATGCAATTCCAATTTAGCAATTAATTTCATTTCTGATTTTGTACGGGAGAATGAAAAAAAAGAAAAAATTGTCGAAAACTTATTTACGTGGGTCGATAGATAGCGACGATCCTTTCTCGCACTGGCCAGTGTTTGATGTGAAAAAAGTCTCTCGCAGGGGTCCACCTTGGCGTACCATCGCCGGTCATCTTTACGAACATTCGGTCCTACTTTAGGACCTCCCGCATAATACTTTCCTTCTCTCGACAGGTCCGGCAGTGGATAAGGATTACGCACCAATTTCACCAATAACCCGTGCTCCATGTTTGTTTCTGCAAATAGCAGCAATATTTTGGGCGTTAGATAATCTGATGCATATTAACTTATGGAAATTCGATTATCGCATAAGCTACATTAACAACCTTGAGTTAACAAATAAAGTGATAATAATATATTGATGGTTAGATCAGGTGTATTAATATTCTTTTCAACTTTCTCAGCGACTAATATATTTACTACTATATACAACGAAGAAAACAATAAAATAATAATTATCTGCATAAATCAAGAATATAAAATAATTTATCGCTGAGTAAGTATATTCGAATATTTTTATCGTAAAATTCAACGATTCACTCGACAGAGTCAGGTAATCTTTGTTTCATTTTATTAAGAAAATACGTTTTCATAGCTTTAATGACAGTTATCTTAAGACAAAGAAAGATTTGAATAACGCTTACAGCTGTAAGAATGGAAAATCATTATCATATATCAGTATAGCATCGTGCATACGCTGTAACCCTAGTTTACTCACAAGACTTGAAAAGTACAGTCTACTCATGTCAAGATCTGTACTACATAATTTGTTTTGACGCCTTTATCGATAGCTTTCAGAATGGGGAAAAAAGTTTGATCAAAGTATAAACATGAATCCCATTCGCAACCTTTTTTATTCGCAATGTAACTATCGTAAAGTTTAAAAAAACAGAGGCATAATTTTCAGTTAAGTATTCCAAATTTTCCATCGGATCATTTCGTCATTGCACATATACGAATAAATTTTCCATCACTTTGCAATGAAAAGAAAAATAACCAGATTGCGTATATAGGACGTTAATAGCGAGCCAGAGAGATCGTGCAAGCGCGTTCAAAATTAAAAACTGCAGGCCGCCTCATTAGCATCGGCAAATATCCCGTGTGTCCACACGCGCCTCAATGAAATACAAATCAATTCCTCGATTAATCACACGGCCTAATCCCATCATCCTTCGTCTATATGTTCAGGCAAAAAAAAAATGCAGCGCACGCGGCAGTGGGACCCCCTCGAAAAAACACTGCACATTTCAAAGCATCAGATTTTCTTACTGCTGCACAAAGAGGGGGAATGTCTCCGATGCACCTACACACACACACACGCCCCGTATAGGCAATCGGATGGATCGGCGCGTGTTTTGCCCGTTAGGTGGTCTCTTCTCTCTCTCTCTTTCTCTCCTCGCAGACCCGAGAAACAGGCTTGCACACAGACGCACAGATCCAATATCGAAATCCGGCGTAATTTATGTCGGCAGAAGCGTGCATAATGCTGTTTGCACCCGTGGCGCAGGGCCATCACGTGGCGGCTCGTGCCGATCGCCTCGCGCGCGCCTTCCTCCCTCCCCCCCGGCTCTGCAATGCCATCACGACTATTTCACCCACCGCCGCGGTCGCGAGGGCGTGCGATTTCCACGCCTTGTATATACAGCTTCGTCCGCATGTGCACCGTTATATATATGTATGTATGTATATGTATGGTGCGTGTGTTATATCCACGTGTACAATGTGGCGGATGGCTCGTGGGATAGAGATCTTGGTGGAACTGGTGACGATTGTGTGGCTCGATGCAGGCGCGCGTGTGTGTGCGCGTGCCGCTGCTGCCAGTGCAGTTTAAAGCGATGGGCTACACGCGGTATTGCAATTGTACATGTAGGAGCTGGGTGACGAACTTTACCGAGGGGATTGTGGGAAAGAGAGAAGGGCGACGAATTAACTCTCGAATTATAGTTTCGTTCGCGCTACGCTCACGCTTGTTTTGCCGTAATATTTCTTTAGTTTTATTGGTATTGCCCGCGCGACAGTTTAGGATTCGATGAGGTGCTCGCCGAACGTGCCGATCTATATATACATTTCCCTGGTTACATATAATATGTACATATATATATATATATTTTACAAAGGCATGTGAATTTGCTACACGTGTAGTGCAATGTATTCGTTGCACTACACTAACACATTTTTTATAATAACTTATCTTATAATAACTTATATAATTATAGGTATAAATACTGTACTTTGCTTAGTAAGCTACGAAAAATGGACATCAAAAGCTTAAAATTGAAACTATGATTGTTTGAAATTGATAATCAGCGTTAAGTTAGACACGATTTATTTGCAAATACTTAATGTTTCACCAATTCATTATTATGTAAGTTATTACGTAAACAAATAATGTAACGAAAATGCTACACAAGAATTATCTCCTCGTTATAATTATCGGAGGTTAGTTTCGCGTGGCCCTCCGAAATATTTCCAGCACTTATCGACACCAACCTTATAAAAATATTTAAGTTTCTCAAGATGCGATCGCAATATCTATACTCATAATTTTTGGCATAGGATAAAGGATAAAAGGCTGGATACAGTATATAAGTAAGAGAGTAATCCGTTTATCACCAAGCGCGCTTAGAAGGTCTTAACCACTAATTTACGCTGCGCGCTAATAAAAAAAAACTCTCGAGTCGTTTAAAAAAGAAAGGAGGGGAAAGCCCAGAATATCGCGAGTTGTATCTCAGGTGCACGCGCGCATCCGACCAGCCAGCATATATCCCAAACTCAACAGCAGTTTGTGGGGTGAACAAAATTTGCCATTTGACCGATTTATCCCCCGTTCATCCCCGAGAAAAGTCTTGGATACACGCAGAAAAAAAAGGGAAAAAATCGTTCATAACCTCACCGTCGCACTCAGAATTTTGTCGCCCAGAATCTCTCTCTCTCTCTCTCTCTCTCTCTCTCTCTCTCAGAAGCCTATTGAAAAGACATCCGTCGGTTCAGAGCAAACATCGTCGAGTAGCAGCAGCAGCACCGACACCGTCAGCCATCGAGAGAGACTCGGATTCCCAGTGACCTGTGATCGATGTTGACTCAAGGCGTGCAGCACCACCAGCCCACGTGTCTCCTCAGCCGCGACACACGCGTCTACACACACATATATATATATATATATACGCATAGAACGCGCGCGTGTGCCTGAGAGAGAGAGAGAGAGAGAGAGAGAGAGAGAGAGAGAGAGAGATAGATTGAGAGTAGGTAGAGGCAAAGCTCCCCCGATCCAAATTCAGCACGCGCCGCGATTACGCGATTACGCGTGTCATCTCTCTGTCTCTCGGTGAACACTCTCGGCTCGGCTCGCGGCGGTGTCGCTCTGCCTGATGTACGACGGCGACGACGACGAGGAGGAGACTGTGATGGAGACGGCGATGTCGAGAAGGGGTGAGCGCGCTTGGTGTACAGAGAGAACGAGAGGACCACCTATAGCTGCTTCTCTGTACACATACATTTAAGTATACGCAGCGTGTGCGCATCATGCAACAATCTAGAGGAGAGATGAGAGGGCCGAGGGAAATGATGTGGAAAGCGATATCTTCTTGGGCTCTCCCTATTACTCTCCCTCTCCCTTTACTCCCGCTAGGCCCCCGCGGAACCCCCTGCATATTTGGGTATTGTAGCGTGCGCGTGTACATCTGCCAAATTGCGATATAACGATCGATTTTTCAGCGTGGAGGTAAAGATTTCCTGCTTTTCCTGGTTTTACAATTTTTTTTTTCTGGATTCTTCGATTCGCATAATACATATCTCGAGCTGTTGCTCATTTGTTGTATATTAGAAAATAATCATACCTACATACATGTAGGTATAAATATTTAAGGAGAACCATCAGGTATACGTAGAAAGTCAAAACAAAGTACAGCAGATTTTCTATTGACTAGGTTAGTTAACAATTTCGATTAACGTTATTTTATCAGATCATTATATAGTTACATATTATATGTATTAATTTCAAACAACGCGCGCTGTGTCAAAAAATGCGACATTCACACTATCTTAGATAATAGAGGTTATTCTGTTCAAATTTAGCTATTTTACTCAAAAAAAAACATATAAATTATAAGGTTTACAGTTAACCAGCCAGTTGTACAAGCTCTCAAAATATTCCCAAAATATTCTTTTACTGCGCGTAAAAGTTTTTTTAATAAATCGTTCGTTAATAACTATATACAGTTCAAGTTAAAAGTCTAGAAAAATGCCACTCTACATAATAAGTTCAATTGCAAAAATTGATCTTATTAATATCTCATTAGTAAGGGTACTAAAAGCTTATCATGTTGTTTAATATGTAATAATAAACTTGTATTTATAATTTCATCAAAATCCGTTCGTTAATTCTAAACCTGATAAACCACCTTAAGATTATATACCTATATAATATCTCTGTGATCGATAACATTTCATGTTGAGTTAATTTACACATTGTCTTCTTATAATTTTAACATGATGTTCACATTTCTTATTATTTGTCTACATGCATGCATTCGTCGAATAATTTATTACAATTTTTTTAACCTTTATTTTATAATCAATTTCAATATTAAACGGTCCATATGTTAGCAATAAGGATTTATCGAATATATCAATTATAAATCTGAATTTACTACAGACTTCGCGTCAAGCAATTTTATTCTAGTCACAGTAAATCCTTGGTATGGATACCATTCCATTCGATTCTCTATTCAGTATATAAGTATTTCAATAGCTTTACGAACATGACCGGTCGGTCAACCAATCAAAAACAATCCTTTTCTCAATATAACCTGCAACGGCTGCAGCTAGCTCCAATTGGCTTCAGCAGCGTTTGTCGTGTTCGATTTCCTTTTCGACAATCCTTTACCTTCTCACTGGCTTAATCCTCTTTCGTGTCCTTCAGCAGATATCGACTTTTGTATTTAGGTATACGATATATTTATACAATTGTCATATCCAAATGAAAAATACGGTAGGATAATCCCAATACTTTTTTTTTATCATTCGTCCTTGTTAATCATATTGTTTTTCTCGACTCGTAGCAATATTTTTCATTGACTTATGAATAAAAAATACTGGCTAATATACACGGAAAGTCAATAGAAATACCTATAAAGAACATTTTCTAAAATCCTTTCTATATTACTACACTTAGTTACCGACGATTACAGTTTCATACTTTTTTCGTCCAATTTTTAATATTTTAACATATTTCTTGTTGAGCCCAATTATTTATATTGCACAGAATTGGGCTCAACTTGCAATGTTAAAATATTGGAAATTGAGCGAAAAAGTATGAAACCGTAAACATCGCAATTAGACTCGTCCGGCTGCACTTTAAATTTTGCATTAGAACAAACAAAATAAAGATTAACATCATCAATTGTATTAAAATTAATGTAAAAACTAGACGCGCAACATCACACGCACACACACACGCGCGCGCGCACATCCTTTCCCTTTCCTCATTTCCTACGTTTCGCACTTCTCCTCGCCCGCGCCTGCACCTTCCCCTATTTTCTCATCTTCTCCCCATCTTCGATCCTTCTCTCGCTCTCTCTCTCTCTATTTCTCTCTCTCACTCTTCTCCCTTCCTCTCTGGCTGCACGCACGTACTTGCAGGCCATATACGAAGGGATGACAATACCACGGAGGGGATGATATTGCCAATATTTGCTTTGATTCTCGGACGCGCGCGCGCGAGCGTATACTTATATATAGGATAGTCGCATGTCCCGGGCTCGAACACCATACCGCTGCAGCAGCTCTATAAGAGAGACGGCTGCTGGTGTTGGTGGCCTCGTGCACATCTATATATATATATATACATACGGTGCGCGTGCCTCCGTATTATACTGCACAGACGCCAAGGGATGGACCTGTGACACGGCCAACGGGGGCACGGGGCTGACGCGTATGAATGTATGTGTGTGTGTGTGTGCGCGTGTGTGTGTGTGTGTCAGTGCGTGCATATTAGACGGCGAGGCTGAATTACCATTTGAATGTCTCCGGGGCTCCGCTGCTGCTACCGCTGCTGGTCAGCTTTTGTCCTTGTATAGGAGAGAGTGAGAGCGAGTAATGGTAACCGCACACGTATCTATTATGGCACCCTGCAGTGCCGTATGTTCGCATGCCGAGGGGGTATTATGTCCTCATAGTGCGACGAGCGCCCTGTGTGTGAGAGAGAGAGAGAGAGAGAGAGAGAGAGAGAGAGACCAGCCAAGAAACGAGGAAATAAAAGGATGTTACAGAATAACTTATTAAAAGTTGATTTTTCCTCCTGCTGTCTGAGATACTTTTGCTGATCTGGTCGCTTGTCTCGTTGTTCGCTGGTCTTAAGGTTTGATCATATTCTGCCTTATGTGTCTGAAAGATATGTGGCGCCTTCCTCGCATCGGTTCACGTATATAATGTTAATTCAATGAAGATATTTTTATAATTTACTGAGTCGATCAATGAATAATTTATTACATCTATAGATAATAATTATACATCTAGTCCGAGGCACATAAAATGCTAGACTTTCATTTCTGGAAAATTTTCGAGAAAAAGTTAAGTTGCCTTTTCCTAGACCCGGTTCTTTAAGTCAATAAGGTAGAATAAATATATCAAAAATAATTCTTGATATGATAGAATTTTAATATAACATTAGATTAGATAAGAATCTATTTAAGTTCTCAGTATACTTTTATTATTATAAAAGTTAATCTTTATAGAGAGCTGCTGGTACTACTTATATATGCACAGAAAAGACAAGCAATCTTGGAAATTGCGAAACAAGTAGTTCGCTCGTTCTCTATGTGCACATTTGAACCATTGCATAACTGGCTTTTCATTCAATCATTTCGTCCAAGGGAAAACTATTCGTCGTTGAAAAATTATCTGTATTCCATTTAATTAATTCGGGAAAGAACAATTAATTTTATTTAAATATAGTCGTATTGCTCTCACGTCAAAATACATCTTATTTGAATAAAACTTGATTCTACAATTTCGACCCATTTCTTTCTATTCAAGAGAAAATATTTTGCAATTCTTTTGTGAAGAGAATACTTTTGTTTCTAATGTCTAAGAACAAAGACGCTGTTAGAACAAAGGCACTGCGACCAAGTATCACGGCGCCCGTGCGCGAGCGACACGTTTATTTAGACTTTAGAATTAATGCACATGCACCTCTAAGTTGCAAGCGCAACGCGATCTCATGTAGTCGGTAATTCGCAGTAGCATAGAGTGCCTGAAGTAAAGGTATGCTAAGATCTTCCATCGGAAATTTGTATTTTATTCAGTCGTCGATTCAGTGGAAAAGTTTACAGCTGAAGTTTACAAGCAAAAAAGGTACTATCGGAATTTTGCAAGTAAAAAAGATTTAAAGAGGTAAAATCTTGGCAATTATGAGTGTATTTTCTCTCACTCGCTTCGTATTAGTCTTTTACTAAAAAAATATTAAACTTTTAACTAAACACAATCGATTCTTTATCTATTTATATAATATACTTTCAATTTCTTATGATCAATCTCGACTAAAGAAAGTTATGATTAAGAAAGTTATTAAAAAAAAATGCAGTTGCTACTCGTTTGGTTATGGGTCTCATTGTTGTGTACAAAAAGTAATTCTGAAAAGTTTCAAGAAAATCCAGGTCTCATACATACCTGGTCATGTATTTGTTAGTGATATAATGCAAAACCTTTTAACTTTGTCATTATTTTTTTCTTGTTCAAATTTTATCAACTATCTACATATTCTTACAAAATAACTATGAACATAGTTGGCGACCTGTCCATTTAGACACCTTAAGATTCTGTATCTAATCATTTTGTCCTTAATATTTAGAAGTCATGCAGAGCACTTGCTATTTCAACTATTGTTGTAATATTATAAAATATTTTTAGTGTACTAACTCTTTGAATACCAACTTGCTCTTTCGTATTCAAGAAATCATGTAAATTTTTTATATATCTCTCTCTCTATCTGGTGGTCGCTCCATTCCTCAAAATCATGCTGAGGAGGGGAGCGACCATCCTAATATTAGTGGCGCGGCTGTTAATTCCGCATGAATTCAGCGGAGGGTTGCTGGTGAGGTGAAAGAGAGGGGACTGAGAGCTGGCTTTCTCAACCTGAATTCTATCAGAGCTCACGTTGAGCAAGTCCGTCAATTTCTTCGCGATAATCCGTCCTATCACCTGTTCGGGGTCGCCGAGTCGTGGCTTGGCCCAGTCGTGGAGAATGGACTCATTCAGATCGATGGGTTTAGTGTTTTACGTCAGGATCGTAATGTGAATGGTGGTGGTGTTGCCCTTTATATTCGTAATGATTATAAGGCCAAATACTTGCTAAATCCAACAGCACCGGACCTGGTAGGCCAGGTATCCCCGAATTTATTTTTTGTGAGGTTCAAAAGGGTAACACCCCACTAATCCTTGTGGGTGTTATTTATCACCTACCCAAAATAGCTTTTAATAGTGATCCTGACTTTCTCAATTCGTTTAAAGACCTTAGTGGTAATTACAACCACAAGCTAATCATGGGTGATCTGAATGCTGATCTATTGTCGACGACTGGTGATTCTGAGTTCGTACAGCGCTTGGCTGATGAACTCTCAGTTAAAATCATCCAGCATGACTCGAAGCACCATACCGATGCATCTCACACATGGATCGACATAATGTTTGTGGACGATAATGATACGGTACTGGACTATGGGAATAGTCTGGCGCCCTTTCGCAGCAGACACAATATCATTGATGCTACCATCGACATTCACTTGGTATCTCCCCCTAAAGAAACTTTCAGTTTCCGAAATTTTAATAATATTAACTCGGCTGAGCTCAGTGAGTTCTTGTGCCGCTGCGATTGGTCGTCGCTTTCTCAAAATACCTTAGATTCTGACTTTGACATAAATGGGGCGCTTGAATGTCTTAGTGTCAATCTATTGGAGGCTATAAATGAAATTGCACCGTTGAAAACTGTAACTCCTCGTAGAGGAAAAGCCCCATGGATTGGCACTGAGCTTCAACTACTCATCAACAAACGTAACGCCACGTATAGACG